>PVIY010001658.1:0-144889 GCA_004026745.1 Myrmecophaga tridactyla | reverse complement strand
TACAGCAACCCCGACCCTGGCTTCGTGTGGAGACACCACAATGCCCTCCAGAGAGGCTATACTACGCTACTTCCCTACCGACAGTGAATAGATATATCTCTCTCTCCGCATATTCTTCAGCACTTGTGTCTCTGTTCATTTTTAAACAGTTTTATTCACACATCATACAATCCAACCTAAGTAAAAAAAAAAATCAGTGATTCCTGGTATAATCACAATCATGCCTACACCACCACAGTCTATATGAAGACATTTCCATTTCTTTTGCAAAAAATCCCATACCTCCCACCCCCATATCCCTGGCTTATTGAAATTTAGCTTTGGCATATTGCCTTTGTTACATTCAAGAGAATTATATTACAATGCTATTGTTGACTAGAGACTCTAGTTTGCATTAATTTTATTTTTTTCATGTATACCATCCATTTTCAACACCCTGTAATGTTGATCTTCATTTGTTCTCCCTCATGCAAAAATGTTTTTATATTTTTAGATTTAATCAACATCATTATCCATTCCAGGCATCACTAAGTTATACCATCTCAGATTCTCCTCTATCTTTTCTTCTGGTGTATTCATGTCCCCAGCCCTCCTGCCCCAACCATACTCACACTCAGCTTTGGTCAGTGTACTTAGATTATTGAGCTAACATCAGATAGTATTGTGCTATTCATTTCTGGATCTTTACCATCAGTGCTGTTGAATATTCTATACTCCTTCAGGACTAAATGCCCAATCTCTACCTTCTGTCTATACCTGATAACCTGTCTTCTTAACTTTAACTCTCAAAGTTCACTCATTAATGTTCATATTCAGGAGACCATACAGTATTTAACCTTTTTTTTCTGTCTAATTTCACTCCGTGTAATGTCCTCAAGTTTCATACATGTTGCTACAAGATATATGACTTTATTCTGTCTTACAGCTGTGTAATATTCCATCATATTGTACATAACTCAGCTTTTTAAGCCACTTATTCATTGATGGACACTTGGGCTCTTTCCATCTCTTGGCAATTGTGAATAACACAGCTATAAACATCACTGTGCAAATGTCCATTTGCTTGTCTTCAGTTCTTCCAGATTTTTACCTAGTAATGAGATTGCTGGGTCATATGGCATTTCTATACTTAGCTTCCTGAGGAACCATCAAACTACCCTTCTAGAGCAGTTGTAACATTCTACACTCCCACCAGCAGCGGATAAGTGTGCCTTTTTCTCCACATCATCTCCATACTTGTTGTTTTCTGGTTTTATGATGACGACCATATATGGAAAATCCCAAGAAATTTACAGCAAAGCTAATAGTGCTAATGAGTACAGCAAAGTGGCAGGGTACAAGAGCAACACCCCCAAATCAGTAGTGTTACTAGCAATGATCAATCTTAGGAGGAAATCAAGGAAAAAAATTCCTCTTAAATATATTGATGTGGTGTATTACCATAATTGATTTTCTTGTGTTGAACTGCCATTCTATATCTGGGAGAAAACCCATTTTGTCATGGCATATAATTCTTTTAATGTGCTGCTGGATTTGATTTGCAAGTATCTTGTTGAGGATTTTTGCATCTATATTCATAAAGAGATAGGTCTGTAATTTTCTTTTGGTTTTGATATTAGAGTGATGTTGGCTTCATAGAATGAGTTAGGTAGATTTCCCTCTTCAATTTTTTCAAAGAGTTTGAGCAGGTACTAAGTTTCTTTTGAATGCTTGGTAGAATTCACATGTGAAGTCATCTGGACTGGGACTTTTCTTTTTTGGGAGCTTTTTGAGGACTGATTCAATGTCTCTACTTATGTGGCTTCATTTAGCTCATCTACTTCTTCTTGAGTCCATGCTGATTGTTCATGCTTTTCTAGAGGTTGTCCATTTCATCTACGTTGTCTAGTTGGTTAACATATGGCTGCTCATAATATCCTCTCATTATGTCTTTTATTTCTCCCAGGTTAGTAGTTATGTTCCTTCTTCCATTTTTGATTTTGTTTATTTGTATCCTCTTTTTTATGTCAGCCTAGCTAAGGGCTCATTGATTTGATTGATTTTCTCAAGGAACCAACTTCTGGTCTTGTTGATTTTTCTCAATTGTTTTCATATTCTCAATTTCACTTATTTTTCCCCAATCTTTGGTATTTCTTTCCTTCTGTTTGCTTTGGGGTTAGTATCTTGTTCTTCCAGGTGAAATTTATTCCTAGATTTTTACTCTTTCTTCTTTTTTCTATTTTTATTTTTTATTGTTTTTCTTCTTCTTAAAAATTTATTTAGGGCAATAAATTTCCCTTTCAGCAACTGCCTTGCTGCATCCCATAAGTTTTGATATGTTGTATTTTCATTTTCATTTACCGCACAATATTTACTGAGTTCTCTTGTAATTTCTTCTTGACCCACTGGTTGTTTAAGAGTGTATTGTTTAGTCTCCATACATTTGTTAATTTTCCAGCCCTCCACCTGCTATTGGTCTCAAACCTCATTCCCTTATGATCTGAGAAAGTGCTTTGTATAATTTAAATCTTTTAAAATTTATTGAGACTTGCTTTATGACCCAGCATATGGTCTATCCTCGAGAACGATCTATGCATACTTGAGAAAAATGTGTATACTGCTGCTGTGGGGTGTAAAGTTCTAGAAATGTCTGTTAATTCTAGTTCATTTATGATATTATTCAAAATCTCTGTTTCCTTATTGATCCTCTGTCTAGATGTTCTATCCTTTGATGAAAGCATGGAACTGAAGTCTCCAATTATTATTCTAGAGGTGTCTACTTCATGTATTTTAGGGCACTCTGGCTTGGCGCTGAACTATTTAAGATTGGTATGTCTTCTTGATGAATTTTTCCTTTTATTAATATATAAAGTCCTTCTTTGTCTCTTTTAATCATTTTACACTTGAAGCCTAATTTTTTCAGATATTATTATAACTATCCCCATTCTTTTCTGGTTGCTATTTGTGTGAAATCTCTTTTTCTAGCCTCTCACTTTCAACCTGTTTTTGTCCTGGATCTACAGTGCAGAAAAACAGCAGCCTATTGGACAGTCCATAGATGGTATGGTTTTTAATTTTTTTTTTTTTTAATTTTTGCCTTCTTACCTCCATGGTTTCTGCTGAGAAATCTGTACATAGTATTACTGAGCTTCCCGTGCACGTGGTGCATTTTGTTTTCTTTTGCTGCTTTCAGAATTCCCTCTTTATTTTTGACATTTGACAATCTGATTAGTGTCTTGGAGTAGGTCTATTCAGACCTATTCTGTTTGGCATATGTAGCATTTCTTTCATAAGAGATGGGAAATTTTCAGTGATTATTTCCTCCATTAGTCTTTCTGCCCCTTTTCCCTTCTCTTCTCCTTCTGGGAAACCCATAAAACATATATTCATGTGTTCCATGTTGCCATTCAATTCCCTGAGGCCCTGCTCATATTTTTTCATTCTTTTTCCTATCTCTTACTTTTGTGTGTAGGATTTCAGATGCGATGACCTCTAGTTCACTAATCCTTTCTTCCTTCTCTTCAAATCTGCTGTTGTAGATATCCATTTATTTTTCATCTTTTCTACTGTGCCTTTTATTCCCATAAGTTCTGCCATTTGCTTTTTCAGACTTTTAAGGTCTTCTTTATTTTTCCCCAATGTCTCATTTATATCCTTCATCCCTTTTGCCATATCTTTCCTCAACTTTTTGATTTTGAGGTGAATTTGCTTGTCTGTTTGAACATCCTTAATTAGTTGTTTCAACTCCTCTATCTCATTTGAAGTGCGGGTTTGCTCCTTTGACTAAGATATATTTTTGCATTTCCCAGTATGTTTCATTTTTTTTGCTGACATCTAGGCATTTGACTTCTTTGAGTAGTTTATTTTGGAGGTTGTTTTCACTTTTACCTAGGGTTTTCTTGTTAGTTGGCTTTTGCTCTCCATTCTTTGGCATTCAGTTCAACTTATTTTAGAGTTCTAGCATAGCTTTTCCTTAACTGATCAGAATTTTTCAGCACTTGGTTCTCTGATTATTGCCCTGCCTATATGGAATCTTTTTTTGAGGAGAGTCTCCTCAGATATGATCGACCCCAGTTGCATTTTCCCAAAACAGACAGGCACAGGTCTCAGGAGGAGAGAGTAGCCCACATCAGTTTTTTTCTGCAGTTGAGACCCAGCAGGCTGTCAGATTTTCCTATGAAGCCTCTACTCTGTGATTTTCCTATCCTGCACAGCATGTGGCACCTGTCAGCCTGCAGTTCACCACCAGTATAAAGTGATACAGTTCCTTTCATTTTAGCAGCCTCTCCCTGCCAGGGGCAAGGTTGAGACAAAGGCTGAGGTAGTAGGTGGCCTTACACTGCTTCTGTTTACCAGCACCCCCTGAAGGAGTGCTGTCACTTGGGCTTGGCCTCACCCCTTTTTCTTAGGGAAGATACACCTTTTAGAGAACGGTCTTCCCTACTTCACTCATTGGTTTGTCTCTCTGACCTATCTTACATCAGCCTCTACCTGGGTCTCACTGACAATTGAGAATACCTGGGGCTTTCTCTAATGAACTACTTGGAATAGTTTAAAATAAAATAAAACAAATGAATAAAGGAAATCTCTTTTTAGAGTCAGTCCCTAGACCCCACAGTGAGCTTGATCAACTCCAAAATCCTCTGTCTTTATTCTATTTAACTTTATTTTTTTTTCTGTCAGCCCCACTTCCTCTCTACAGGGATTAAAATTGCAATTGGAGCTTGGCTGGGCTACCTTTCCTTGCTCCCAGTAGAAACTACTTAAAGATAGACCCTTAGAGAATTATCCCCATTCACCTGATGAGTACTTTTGTCTCTCAGATATATCTTCATTCCCCCCTTGCCTGAGGCAGTGCTGAAACCTGAGAATGTCCAAAGTTCTATTTAACAAGGAATTAAGAAGTAAAAATAAATAAATAAAAATTAACAAAAGAGAAAAAAACCTTTTCAGAGCTGGTCCTCAGCATCCTGGTCTGCCAATCAAGAGCAAGAAATAGTACATGGCTCTGGGAATCCCTTTTTCTTGGGACCCAACCCTTTTAAAGTATTTTGTGCTCATCCAACATAAAAAGCCTCTGTTGTTTGGTTTTTACATCAGGCATTAATTAGATTTGTGTCCTAGGGAAATTACTTAGTTTCTTAGCCTGGATTTTCTTTCCATCAAAAACTAGAGTAGTAATGATATTAAAGGGCTATTATGGAGACTCAATGGGAAGGATTTCCAGGATGGAACTTAGTCCTAGGAACAAATATAACTGCCAAATAAACAATATGAATAATTACACTGGCCTCCCACTTCCTCTTTTGCTTAGATATTTCCTAGGCATTCCTTGGGTCTTAGCTTGCAATCACTTCTTCAGGGAAGCCTTCTTGCTCCCCAGACTATATCAGACTAGAAGTGCCTGTTGCTTCCGTAATTCCTTAGAGAGTCCCTGCCATAACTGGGTCTCTGTTATGTCACACTTTCTTATTGTCACACTTTCTTGTTATTATTGGTTGTGTTTGTATTCCCTGCTAGTCTCCTGGACTATTGGTGGTGAAGACAATCGTTTTGTTCTCCTTCAGATCCCTGGCACCAACATGTAATTAGAAATCAGGAAATGATCAGCAGAAATAAGTGGCTATTGAGAGAGAGGGTAGAGCTGGGGCAAAAGAAGTAAGGAGCACATAATTTTTACAAAATAATTATTTAATTCAAATATGACTTACTGGTGGCCACTTCTGCACCCTGATTCTTAGGTGTGCAATGTATGACAATTGAGCAGTATTCATTCACTCATGTAAGAAATACTATTTATAAATAGTCACTGAGTATTTATGATGTGTGAGGCCTGGGTTATACATTGAGGATATGAAAAGGACAAGATATTGTAAGGGCAAAGAGACATTCTTATGAATATTTATGCTAAAAGGCAAAGAATATAATACACTTTCATGTATTCATTCCTTTTTATAAGGTATAAAACAAAATGTAATTAGAAACCAGAGGGGGAGGAGATCTGAGCAGGGACTGCAGTGGAAAAGGGTTTGGTTGAGGCTTGAAGGAAGGGGAGGACTTCTATAGTTCCAGGTTAGAAGAGTGCATTCAAAAATGAGAAGGCACCAGGGCAGAAGAGGAAAACACCGAGATGTGCAGTGAGCATTGGCTGGGATGCGGGGAGAGCTGCAGACCATTGACAGATAAGAGAGGAGAGGTGGGTGATCAGCTTCTGCATTTGAGTGTGCAATGCATGCCAAGTTGAGAAAGTGGGATTATCATCAATAGAGACTGGCAACCCCTTTGTAGGTCTGGAGATGAGAAGTGGGATGATTGTGAGGGCTTTAAGAGTCAAATACAGCAGTGGAAACTACTAGCTGGTCAGGGAGAGAGATTAGATTCCATTTGAGATGCTTAATATATTTACCCATGAGATACCAAGAGCATGATCTAGATAGAAGCAAAGGGAATGGAAACTAAAGGAGGAATAAGAGAGATGGTGCAAAAGAATAATTGGCTGGTTTATAGATCTTAGAACAGAGCTCAGAGTTATAAAACAAATACAATACTGTTACCTTAACAGCCTGATATAGTGAAAGCACTATGCTATATACTTTCATGTACTAATTCCTCTAACTCTCACACTAACTTTTTAGGGAAGGATCTATCACTTCTACCATTTTCACTGATAAGGAAATTGAAGTGCAAAAAAGACGTCAGACCACTTTCTGGTTAAACATTTGTTAGTCACACGTTGTGGTATAAAGTATGTTCCCTTTTCATTTATCTATGATGTAGAAAAGTCTTAATATTTCTCTTTTTTTATTTATAAAAAGACACTAATAATCCTTTTAAAATGCTATTGCATTTTAAAAACCAGCATAAATGCTTCTAGTTCCATGGAGATACAAAGTGTTATTATTAATAGTCTTTTGATTTATGTTTCATTTTGTATATTTTGCAAATCCCAACAAAAGAAATAGGAAATGAAAAATAAAATCACTGCCAATCTCTTAATTTATTAAGTATAACTCATGACAATTCTGAAGTTATCCCTGGAGATAAGACAAGACTTTTCACAGATGTCTCAGAAAGGAGGCAGAACCCAACAAGGCCTTTTCTGGTTAATCAAAATATAGACTTTAGAGAAATTATGTTGGTTTAGACTAGCATTCCATCAACATAAAATAAACACATTGTCATTTCTTATGCTTTTAAAAAAATCAATCTATATTTGTTAGTATTTATTTTTCTTCAAAGTAAAAACATATGAATTAAAAAATAAAACCTAATATCTTCTGACACTTCAACTTTAGGATCTTAATTTTTGAAGATAAAAACTCCACTAACCTCACACCATTAGAGACCATGCATCATTTAGAGTTCAAAAGAGAAAAGAAAGAAATTACTTTACATGACCCCTTGCTGATAAATTATCTTAAAACTTGAAGATATGCTAAAGAATTTTTACCTTGGTCCACCTTTTATTTACTGCTTTTTATAATAGATAAATCATTTATTTTCTCATCCAAATGCCATCCATAACAATAATTTAAAACCAGCTAATAAGCATTATGGTTTGTAAGAACTGCTACCGATTAAATCTTAAGTGTCTAATACATACAAATATAAACAATGTAATTAGAGCTATTTAAAGAACCCATTTTTAACTTAGATTAACCATACTTTCCATTTGCTGAGGATAAACACTCATAAATGAAACCCATTGCTGAGCAAGAAGCAATTACTTCAGTTTAAAATATTAATATGCACCGCCTTTTAAAAAGCTATGGAAAATCATTTATGTACTACACCGTACAGACTCGAGTCATACCCAAAAGGAAGAATGCGTGCGTGTCTGCGCCCTAATCGAGCAGCAATCAACTGAGGGATGGCATGTCTTCAGCCCTTTATGAGGCCCATTAAACTCTCTGCTTCGATTAGCGCAGATTTCCACCATCGTATTCCTCTATGTGTTTAAGCGCCATTTAAAACCACACACACATATACAAGCATACGTACACTCGGAAAGAAGGGGACTTTTATTGTTGAAAAAATCAACCAAATCAGCCTGTTTCTGGGAATCTTGAGATATTTATTATCAAAACTAATAAGTGATTGGAGCACATTGAGTAGAGACGATCAGAAAGAGAAGGAAATACAGACAGCTCTCACAACCTCCTTACCAGCACATTTCCTGCCTAAAAACACACAAATAGCTAATTAATTGAGTTTGCATGCAAATAGCTGATCAATTCCACAATATTTCTTATGCTGTCTTATGCAGAACCCAAAGCCTTGGCTTGGCCTAGAATCACGTTCTGTGTGGTTAAATGCATGCCTTTTCAGTCACGACTTAACCACAGGTCAGACCCCATTATGAGCACCATTAGCACAAAATTTTTCCAAGCTGGTCCGGAAAATCCTCAAAAAAGGCTTTGTTGATTTCATTACAGGGACACCACTAATGGAAGGGCCCAGACAGACTCATTAACCCTTTGGTTGCTTATACCAGCCACAAGTTTTGGGAGCCTCTTCAGTTAGACCTCTGAAGAGAAAATGCTGCTAGATGGGAGCACGGCGTTTTCAATATCAAGAGGCAAAAGTCCACAGACTATTTTGAGTCACTCCATTAATACTCCACAGCTGCCTGTGGCTGTAATCGGAGTACTGTTTTTATAATGGGACCTATTTTATTCATTATAACCACATTTCAATGCAGACAAATTTAATGAATGTTCTACAGTTACGAAGATATGGCTTGAACTGTAAGTGGAACTTATGGTTTTTGGACTGTGCCATTTGATTTGATTTGCAAAATTAGAATCAATTATTTTATTCTGAATGGTAGAAAAACCCATTTGCTTTAAAGGTATGGAAGGGTTTTGGCTTCAGGGGCTGGATAGGAAAAAAGAAATCTTAGCAGGATGACTCTATGGTTGGTCTTGAGCAAAATAGCTAAGCAATGGAAGTTTGTCTTGGCCACCAGTCCTAGTTCTTTTTCTTCTCTTCTAGCCTAGTATTCGGAAGCTGTGATGGCCCTTTGGGTTCCAGCACATGTCCCCACCCCCACTCACATAACCCATTTATATCACTTTGCTAGGCTTGCCGTCCTCAGCAGAACACTCGACTATTACCCTTCCCCGCTTCAGTTTTCCTAACTTAGTGTTTCCTCTTTCTCATTTATCTCTTCTGCCTGATAGTATTGCATCTAAAAGTGAACTATCAATTCAATGCTTCATCCACAGCACATATTTACACCTACAGAAGCTTTCTGGGTAAATGCCTGACTCAAAGCACTGATTCTAATGGTAGAACCGTCAGGTGGGTTTAGAGGAGATACTTGAATTTCAAACACCTTTCCAAACAGGTTGTCCAGGTGGCCGCGTATGCTGTGGAACATTAATACCAGTTCTGTCTTGTCATTAGTTATCTTCCAGGAAAGGCCTGGCTCCTGCGACTTTAGCTTACAGCCACATCATACCCAAATGTGGCTTTTAAAAACTTTTAACAAAATTAAAATAGCGATTTCTCTGATAAGCCTTATTCTTTTTCCAAAGTTCTAGATACACAGATGATTCAATTACTGCTCAACCTACTGAGGTTTTCCAGTTTCGAGGAACTGGAAAACCAACTGGAAAACCTAACAATGGGAGAACTAACTGAGTATATTACACTGGGCATACGTGCTGGCCCCTGTTTCCAGAGCCACTCACCCAAACACAAAAGGAGGTGGGTACATGTGCCGCTTTGCTAAGTATAATGTGGCCACAGTTCTACCAAGATCAGTCTGGAACAGTGACTTCTTAACAGTGGCACCTCCAGGAGTGACCAAGTTGAGCTCCATAACTTTATAAAATTTTATAACCCATCAGCTAAATAGCCTGAATGAGTTGGCTTTATTGTTGGGCAAATGCTTGATAGCCAATATATTTAATACATTGTTAATTATCTTATTCTCCTTAAAATAGTATTTTCATTTTTATAACCAGGAATATTTAGAGGCTAATTAGAAATCCGGTAATGTGAATTGTAAATTATGTGTAATTACAATAAAACTACTGGAGAATAGCACACATTACTTATAAATTGTAACACTGTGATAAATTAAAGCAATTACAGGTAAACCAATAATGTTCTTTAATTAAGTAGTTATGAATGAGAATTTGTGCTTTGCATTTACAATAACCTATAATGTTGGGAATTGCATTTATAGCTTGTGCGGAAATCGATCGCACTCTGCTGTGATCCTCTGCTAGGAATAACATCTAAGTTCATTACTGTCATTATGCCATTATCATGTAAAAACACCCAGGATTGTTAAATGTAACGTGTGCTGACAACCAATCAACCCTTCTTAATATCATTGTAATTATGTCACTATCTTTTTTTATGCCTTTATGAATCTGAGGAAAAGTTCATATTTCCACAAGTCTTCAGTATTGGTTGCAAAGGAATAGAAGATGCGCTGTCATAAGCTTATTGAAAATACTATTGAATTTGACATCAATAAGGCTATTCATCCTCATAATTATTCTGCTGCAGCATGCTGTTTATAAGATTATAGCAAATATTTTTATATTGCCACATCTGCTTATTGTTATGTCAAAACTTGGCTATTGTTGTAATGTTCACATAACTCCTTGACATGTCTGAGTGCCAGTCAATGTGCTGCTGTATGAGTAGAAAGGCAGACAGGGATTTAAATACCCAACAAACACGGGTAGTCTGGTAGGAACCCAAAGGGACCATGGAGGATATCTTTTCCAACAATTATTATAGGCGTATTTGAGAGTTTGATGTGCAACTAGATAGAAAGATGGCACTGATCCACTAGTTTCAAGCCTAAAACTTTGTTCCCAAGACTATGATCACTTCCATGTATTTAGTCAAATATTACTCAAAATAATGTAAGAAGCTTCCATGGTTGCTTTCCAAGGGAGAGCTGGCCTTTGAGACACTGCTCCTCATATCATCTATTTCCAGACTATCATTTCTCTTGAGTCATTTTCTCACCCTGTTGACTTGAAAACTCCAACCTTACTGAAATGACAGATTAACATGTTTCTTCATATCTTGATTTATTTGTATATTTAATTGTAGAGGCTGATAATAGGGCTTAATAGGCCATTTTCTACATCTTTCTTGAAGGGATGGCAAAACATACAAAGACCTAATATAGTTCTTATTCCCTGGATCCAAAGCCAATCCGTAGCTATTAGTTATGTAGAGTGATTCATTGGTAGTTTTAGGTGAGGGGGCCACAATTTAATGCAGCCACAGAACTGATAGTGCCCAAATTCGAAAGTTATCCTAAACCTATCCCTGACCCTTTCCCAATCCTTTTTCAAAAATGTTGTTGGCCTCTGCAACATGCACTTTTCTCTGAACTAATTTTCTGCACGGCACAGCGCACAACCTTGGTGCTCCCTTGTGCCAATGCTCATGTTGTGTAACTTCACTAGATGAGCAGGACTGGGAAGGGCATGGAAAGAAATCACCTTTATTATTTCCCTCTCCTGCCACCTTTCAACCTACTCTGAATGCAAGCTGTCTTTCCAGGCCTTGGGGTAAAATCTCAGGTAATCTCATATCTTTTATGATGACTCTCAAGTAAAAGATGAATAGTCCTTAAGTTCTGGCTTTAAGAAGTTGAGTTCAGTGTAAAATAAAAACCTCCAATCTTTATCTGATTTGTTCTTCCCAAGTACGGCCCTTCCCTGCACCCACTACTGCACACGCACCCGGGGCCTGAGTCAAGGTGTTCAGCCTAGTGGAGGAGGAGACTGCTCATTTTCTCTTCCTCACCTTATTTCCTGCCCAGCTCCCAGCTGGCTCCCTTCTGCTAGGAAGATCCCTGCTGAGGAATTTGCAGCTCACTCCCAACCCAGCTGCCTCTGATTGGCTCTGCCTCCAGGTTGGTCATACTTGTGCTTTTTAGCCTTTAGGCTTCCCTGAGAAAAGTCAGACCTCATTTCTTGCATTCCCCAAGCACTCGGAGACACTTGCTGAACTTTTGGAATGGCTACTGTAGTCTCCTAGATCCTTAATGCAATACCATGAAATGGTCCTGCTTAAAATGAGAATTTATTCACTTGTAGTTTTGAGGCCCAGAAAATGTCCAAACCATGGCATCATCAAGGTGACGCTTTCTTCCTGAAGACTGGTTGCCAGTGAAACTCGGTTCCTTTGCCACATGGGAAGGACATGTGGCATCTGCTGCTCTTTCTTTCTGGGTTTTAGTAGTTTCAGTTTCTTCCTTCCATTGCTTCCTGAATGAGGCGAGTCAGAACTTAACTGAAGTAGCCTCATCCAAATGTCCTACTGACAATGGGTTCACACCTACAGGAATGGATTAGACTTAAGAACATGCTTTTCTGGGGGTAGGTCCAGTTGCAAAACACTATAGCAGCCATCTCACAGTCCCCAACAATTGGCTTGTTTATCAGGAACTCCATCCCCTTACTCATTTTTTGGGTGTGTCATGGTACTTCAGCTCACCAACAACTTTCAAAGGAATTCTTATCCTATGGGATCTTCTGATCAATCTTCTTCTCCTTTATACCCGTTGGGTGGTTTTACACTACAAAACAGATGTTTTTCCTTAGGAGGTGGGGTGGGGTAGAGTTTTTATCTGAATTAATACAACCAGACGAAACACATTTAATAGCCTACTAAAATTGTTTTCTGTATTTTTAAAATTTAGTGTTTATTTCTTGTCACCTGCTGTTGATTGAACCGGATGCCCTCAAATTTTATGTTGAACTCTTAATCACCAGTATCTCAAAATGGGACCTAATAGGGAAATATGGCCATTACAGATGGAATTAGGGAAATTAAAATGAGGTCATATTGGAGTAGGGTGGGGCCTTAACCCGATATGACTGGTGTCCGTATAAGAAGAGGAAATTTGGACATAGACAGACGCATGGACACAGGGGAGAACTCCATGTGATGACTGGGGCAGAGCCTGTGATTAAGTATCTGCCAGAAGTCAGAAGCAGGCAGGGAACAGATTCTTGTCCAGAGACTTTGAAGGGCACATGGGCCTGCCAGCATCTTAATTTCAGACTTCTGGCCTACAGCGCTGAGAAAGAATAAATTTCAATTGCTTTAAGCTACCCAGTTTTTGGTACTTTGTTACTGCAGACCTAGCAAACTAAGACGTCATCCTTACTAGGTTGCAAGATTTTTGAGAAAGTAAGAACCACTTCTTATACTAGGGCAATGCATTAGGGTTGCCAACATTTATGTCCTCAGGGGCAAAGGGGTAAAATGAATACATTAATAAATGAAGCAGCTAGATGAGAGGAAATGAGGGGTGTTGAGGGTCCTTTCCTTTTTGTTTTGTCTTAAGAGAAGTTAGGAATCCTAAATTTTATGGAATTGATTGATTTATTAACTGAAAACCTACAGACGCTTTAAAGTCATTAACTGCAGAAAGCCAAAATAATCAGTACATTTTATTTTATGTGGATAAAACACTGTTACCATAAATAAAGGAAAATAATGATCAAATGCTTCACTTTCAAACTTGTGGCTAAGCTGTAATTGATTCAAATCATTGTCCTCTATTTAACAAATTGCTTTTTCAGCTAAAACAAATGGTCTTCTAATGGACTAAGCTAATGAAGAAGTTAATTTATTCCTTTCCCACTGTTTCAAGTTATGAACAACTTTTTTTAAATCTGCTAACCTTCTGCTTTGAGAAAGCCAGTTTTTAAGTAAACAGTGTCTCAACAGTTTGAATTGTTCCAACTGTTCTGTAAAAGTTGAGAAAAAGCTATTAAATATTTATTATCTTGTATTGTGTTATTTACTGTTATGATGAATATGTAAATTTTATTAATGTTATTCAGAAAGGCATGAAAAAAATTATCATTCATGAATGAAAAATTAAATGTAGCAAGCTGGTTATTTGAAAAAAAGGTTAACCCATGAATAAAATGCATTGTCCACTGCTTTAATGTGTGCAAATAAGACCAAGAGAGATTTTAAAGAGAAGGAACTGATGAAGGTGAGAAACAGAAAAGTATTCTAAAAAAATATCTTTAGGACAATGAAATGAAAGAATCGACCAGAAGTCTGGGGGACGATGCTGAGCTGCTAATTTGGGAGAGGGGCTAAGAGTGGTTTCTTTTCTAATGGGAAGGGTGTTGGGTAGGAGTTTTCCTAGGAGCTCTAAGAAGGCAGCTTTCTCCCAACTCTCAGGACATCTTGCTCCCTCCCTGCCTTGGAAGGATTTTATCTCTAGGATACAGATGAAAAAAAGGGAAATTACATTTCATCAAATACCTATAATTAAAACATTTCAGAGTTTCATTAAAAGTAAAATAAAAGAGAGATTCTTCTAAAATACATGATATGTGGTAAAAATAACTGTTACAGTATCATTCAGTTATTTTCAATTGATTTACTGTTACCCTGCTCTACTTTTTGTTTCCTGGTACATATCCCCTTCAAATATACAATATGATATATTTATACTGCTTATTCTTTTTTATCTTCTTCCACCAAAAATGTAAGTCCTGTGAATATAGAAGCCTTTGCTTGTGTTGCTCACTCATGTTTACTAAGCACCCAGAAGAGTGTCTGGCACATAGTAGGTCCTCAGTAAGAATTTGCAGAATGTTCTATAAAGAATATGTAGGATCAAAGGCAATATGTATTGGGAGGTACTATAGTAGACCCAAGAAAGGATTTCTTCAAAATGAGAGAATGTGGAAAAATAATTGAACGTCCTAATTTTTTTATGGGGCATTAAGTTATACCATTGTCAACCACTAGAATTATTTAGATATACTCCATCCAATAAATCTCTAAGATGTGTTGCTTCTCCTCTTAAAATGCCACTTAAACTCACCAATCTTTTTCCAAATATATAACTTTTGTTTTTGGACATTTCAACAATCTCCTGTTCTTTCATCTCAGCTTTGACATCAAAGAAATCATTTCCAAAAATCCACAGTCTTAAACCTCCTTATGTATTATGTACCTGTGTTATATGGGGGGAAACCGGGCGAGTAAGGCTTTATATGGTCTTTACTTTCACAGAATTCATGGGTGAATTTGCATAATCAGATACTATAGAAGTAATGACACAAGAATCTGTAGAATTACAGTTGTCATGGTGTTAGAAAGGAGGGTGGTTTGCCGGGAATGTGTAACAGAGGAACTAATCTCGTCTAGCATCTCAGAGAAGAATTTCTTCCTGAAAAAGTGATGCATAAGCTGAAACTGCAAAAAAGTGAGGTATTAGATCTAAGTAAAGAGGTTGGGAGAGTTTTTCAGAGGGAACAGACTATGCTAAAACCTTAAGGTGGGAAGTTAGTCCAATGGAGAAGATCAGAGTGTATTGAGGGGAGGGCGAGGAGGCCATGAGTTGTAAGTGCAGTGTTAGGTAGAAACCAAATGTTGCATGATTACATGGGTCCCATTATGCATTTGAAACTTTATCCTAACAGCAATGAGAAACAACTGACAAAGGATTTTAATTGAAGAAGAAATGATCCAGTCTATAAAATCATACTGACTGCGCTGGGGTTTTATTCAAACCTGAATAGCTCCCTATTGCCTGCTGAATACAGATATTAGTAACATTTTAACCTGTGAGTCAAAATTATACACCGTAATCCTAGTTTCTTATCCTAGACTTTTCCTGTGACACACGCTAGACTACTTCTGGAACAACCACCCCTTACAGTCTTACTTTCTTGTTTCCTCTATTTGCATTGTTTCTTTCTCCCTACTCTGCCCTTCCCCTTCCTTCTTTCACTCCTTCCCTCCCTCCCTCATTTCCTATCTTGCAAACATATCTTTTGAGTACAAAGAAGGATAGTTGAAAAATGGAAATATTAGAAGCAGGAAGCCCAGTTGAGAAACTACTGTAATAGATTAAGCTGCTATTTGGCCTCTACTCCCAACAATGTCTTAAACTGGTCCCTTGAATACCGCTGTTTATTTTCTGCAGACCAAATCCAATGGTCCCTTTTCGATCCTTGATCTCCTTTGCTTGGAGTCTACATTTTACACCTTTAACCATGCATTTCTCTTCACATTTCTTTTTCTATCTTCGCTTCTATGTTATTACGCCATGGCTCATTATCCTCACAGTGCATTTAGTACTACATCTCTGACTCCTTGGCTAGATCTTCTTGCTCTTGCTCCAGTAAGTGTCCAGCTCATTCTGCTCTATTTTGTCACCTTCTTGTGTTACCTGACTTATATTCACACCTTGTCCATGGATTCAAGTATCGTCTCTGAATTGACTAAATAAATTCCAAACTTGCAGTTCTACCACTCTTACTGCTGTCAAGCTCTGTTTATTCATTCCAAAGACCAGCCGGTTATTTTTATATAGAAGTCCCACCAACTCATCAACTTTGACATGTTGTAAGTCTTTTTCAAACTCCCATTTTCTTGGGTCTTCCCTAACAGTGTTAACCCTCTTCTGATCTATCAAGCTGAGGGGTCAAAACCACGTTTTGAAATGTGTCTCTCCTTTTTCTCACCCACCTCTTTCTTTCTCTGACTGATCTTCCAGCCTCACATTGCTGTTCCTGAGCAATAGTTCTTCAATCATTACTTTCCTTGCATTCCTTATTGCCACCATTTGAGTTCAGAGTTTTGTTACCTGGATTATGACAATACTCCCTGACTTAATTCCCTGAGGTCAGAACTCCCGCTCAAACCTCCCTATAATTATTTCAAGAGTAATCTTCCAAAAGTACCATTATTATTACATTGTTTTCCTGGCCAAAAATATTGAACATATCTCAGTTTCTAAATAAAATGTAAAACTCCTTAACCTCTTAGCTCCTAAACCGTTTTCAGCCTCATCATTCACTATTTTTCTTTTACTTGAGCCATTTAATATTACTCAATGTTCCTTGAAGTTGTCATGAGTTTTCTTACTTCTCTAACTTTGTTCATGTTATTCTCCTTGTTTCTTTCCAAATATCATTAATGTCTGTCGAAATCTTTACTGCTCTTCAGGATGTAGTTTGAATGCCTTCTCAATAATATCATACATGAGAACCTCAGCTGAAAAGTCTATTCCTCACCTTTGATAAATAGTGGCATTATTTCATTAGATACACATTAATGACAGGATGCCTCATATTAGAGATATCTGTATGTACAAAATATTTTTATCTAGACTCTAAGCATCATGAGAGAAGCATTTATCAGGATGCAAATTCCTAATGAAGCTTGGAGGCCCATCGTAATAGTATCTTATCATGCAAATTCATCTAAGCATCCTCTTTCTCTTGACTTCTCTTCTCCATAATTATCTCTGGAAGCTCGGATGCGATATTTGAGCTGATATCCTTGGTGTTCTAAGTTACCATAGCTTAGATAGCTTTTGTGGTTAGATAACCTTGGGGTTCAACCTTGGCCTAACCTATCTCTATTCTCATTGTAGTAGTTTTCTTCTTCTTCTTCTTCTTTTTTTTTTTTTGGTAGTATCTGGTGTGTGATCTTGAAAAATAGTTGAGGTGCAAAGATTCTGTGTCCTTATTGGGTTTTAGCAAAATTCTTATTTTGGTGGGTCATAAGCACTTACTGAATGATGAACATTGTGTCTAATCTAATTGATTTCTGTGCCCCTGGTATTTGCATGTGATTCGTGTATTTTAATCTACATAATTATTGGAACATTAGCAAGTCTTTTCTGCCCATTTTAATGGCTCATTACCTGGTACAGCATGCTATATCCTGGTTTATATAAGAACAGCTGTGTCTAATATATTCCTGTAAATCATCCCTGTTCATTTTCATAAGGATATTAGACTCAGCAAATATGTGTCATGTGGATTTTTATGTGCCAGCCTCTGAATATTACAAAAACTTCCCAGAGCCAGAGATAACTGCACTGAATCAGCTGTTCCCAAGTTTACTTTTAACCATTGCTCAAATTAGATATCTATGAGCTCCCCTTAGAGTCCAATCCCAGGCTGCCAGCTGCTCCAGATGTAAGGAGCTTTTATAGCCTTCACACACATTTTATCTGTCATCATTTTCATCAACAGGAATGTCTTTCTCTTTATTCTCTCTCATAGAACCTGATAAACAAGGAAAGAGAAAGCTTCGTTTTATTGTGACTCCAAAGAGGTCAGTCAGTGGGGAATAAAGCACAGCATGCCTTTCTTTGCATCTCTTTCTATTCAGTTCTTCAAAGACGAATCAACGACCACCTTTATCCATTTGTTGAAGATACCCAAATTTCCAAATGGCCTCTCTTTGGAATTCATTGGAAATACAGCTGGGAGGTGATAGAAAAGAGATGAAGAGTACAGGGAAGTGTAAGTTCCAAATTTGCATCTATGCTTACTAACCAAGTGTTCTTACTGAATTTCTCATTTTTTTTCCATCTGTAATGTAGGGTCTGATTTTGAGAGGGGTAAAGATTTGAAATGATTATAAAGACTATTTTTAAATGCATAAATTGCATAGGAAGTCACATGTCTCTTGATTCCAACCGCACAGCTAGGTATTTACCTTTCTTGAGATTTACTCAATGAATTTGTCAAGATGTAAGTAAAAGGATGTTTACTACAGCATTGTTCATAATAAAAAACAACTGGAAACAACTAAGGCTGCTGCTAAAGGGTAGTAGAAGGTAAATTAGGGAAAATCCATACATGGCTTTCTACAGAGTCATGGTTTAAAGTCACATGGTTTTGAATGGCTTATAAGGAAATATCTCAAAGTATTAAGAGTAAAAAATAAGGTCCAGAGTCCTCATACAGCATGCGATATAGTCTAAATAAAAAATATATGTGTGAACATATGCTGATATGTGATTAGACATTTTCTGGACTGATACACGGAACTGATAAAATGACCAATTACGGGTAGAATAACTGAAGAGAGCATGGTGTCTATTTGTTACACATGCTTCTATACGTATACATATTTATTTATAAAATACCAAGTCCTATATAAATAATATAACAATGAGACTTTCACATTTTCTTTTGTATATGTCTGTTAAAAAATTAAGGCATACTATCCAAAAATAAATATCTGAGATTTTATAAGATATCTGCGAGTGATATTAACATTAAAGATTTGTTTATCATACAAAGAATATCAACATTCAGTAGTAGACATCAAAGAAATTAAGTCTAAGAGATACAAATGGGGTATTTTTTTAATTGTCTAATATACATACAAGCAAAAAAAGAAAAAAGCAATAGTTTTCAAAGCACTCTTCAACAAATAGTACAGGAAAGATCCCCAGTTTATTATAGGCTACCATACTATCATCTCAGATTTTTCCTTCTAGCTGTTCCAGCATATAGGAGGCTAGAAGAAATAAATACTTTTTTTTATTATCACAATCGACTTTTTTTTTCCTTTTTGTGAAAAATAACATGTATACAAAAAAGGTAATGCATTTCAAAGCACAGCACAACAATTAGTTGTAGAACAGATTTCTGAGTTGGGTATGGGTTACAATTCCACAATTTTAGGTTTTCACTTTTAGCTATTCTAAAATACTGGTGACTAAAAGAAATATCAATTTAATGATTCAGCAATCATATTTGTTGGTTAAACCCTACTTTCTCTGTATAACTCCACCATCACCTTTGATCTTTCTATCCCGTTCTTTAGGTGTATTCAGCCTATGGCCATTCTAACTTTTTCATGTTGGAAGGGGCTGTCAATAATATGGGGTAGGGAGATGGAACTAGCTCATGTTTTGGAGAGGCTGAGCTTATCCAGGACTTATCTGGTCCAGGGACCCATCTGGAGGTTATAGGTTTCTGGAAAGTTATCCTAGCGCATGGAACCTTCGTAGAATCTTATATGTTGCCCTAGGTTTTGTTTACGACTGGCTGGAATGGTTTTGGTTGGGGTTGGCAAGTTATGATGGGTAGCAATGTCTACCAGAAGCTTGCGTATGAGCAACTTCCAGAGTAGCCTGTCGACTCTATTTGAACTTTCTCAGACACTGACACTTTATTAGTTACACTTCTTTCCCCCTTTTAGTCAGGTTGGAATTGTTGATTCCATAGTGCCAGGGCTGGACTCATCCCTGGAAGTCTGCTTCCACGCTGCCAGGAGGTCTTTCACCCCTGGATGTCATGTCCCACGTAAAGGGGGGTGGCAATGATTTCACTTACAGAGTTGGCTATAGAGAGAGTGAGGCCACATCTGAGCAGTGAAAGAGGTCATCCGCAAGTAAACCTACAGGTAGGCTAATCTTCTCCAATACCTACACAAGCTTCACAAGTATAAGCCTCAAGATCAAGGGCTTGTTCTATTGATTTGGGTATCCCTAATGTCTGACAAGGATCAGGGGATTTCCTGATGGTACAAATCAGGTATTGAGTGGGTTAATGCTAGAATTATAATGGGGGAAGTTTTCATGCAATCAACTTTTATTGCATACCTATTTTTTCCTTGCCCTCAAACTCCTAGTTTTCAGGCACAAAAGGATTAGAAGGCATCCCCTTGTTTATTGCATTATGTTACTTTTTAAGATCTAAAAGGCCAGTACCAGGTGCCAGATGAATATAGATAGTCTAATAAGGGGAAATTTTCCCTAGTCATGCTGAAACCATGTCTGTGTGAGCTGAAATTCTGGACTTCAGGACACGCAAGAGGTCTTACAGTCCCATCTCCTCAACTGTTTGATAAAGCAGCCAGACCTAGGGCTGGTAGATGATTTGCCGAAGGTGAACTAGACAGTGGAGCAGGAATTGCATCTCTGATCCTCCATTCTCATTGGGACCTCTCCCACAGCTGCCTATGTTGAAGTTGAATCAAGTTTGTTTTTGAAATATTACGTTTTGAGTCTGATTGTTAAAGAAGGTGAGTGTTACTCTTAATGTGCTATGATACGAATTACATGCACGGCATCATGATAAGCTACCCATCTCATGTATTTCTCATGATAACTGTATATGATAAGTATTTATTTCTGTTCTATGAATAGAAATATGAAACTCATGGAGGTTCAATAATTTGTATAAAGACACACAGCTAATAGATGGCAGGAAGGGAATTTAAACTCTGACTCACCCCACTGTTTATAGTTTCAGTGATATGAGCAAAGACACGTAAGTGGGAATTACTAAGGTGTGTAGGGAAAAGAGCCAGCCAAAGACATGTTAAAGTAGTGAAAACAGATTCTTCTAGCTCCTAGTGATAGGGTAGGAAGAAATGAATTCAGCAAGCGAAGGCAGAAGTCAAGCTGGAAAACCACCAAAATAAAAATGTCCAGCATACTCTACTGAGCTAGCCTGTAAATGCAAATTCAAATATATTAATACTGGCAACCAAATAGAGTGCTTATTAATAAAAATATCCTACACCTTTCTTGTACTTCTTTTCCCACAGGTCAAATCTGCAATTCACTTTAAGGTTAATGGCTTTGTCTTTGAGGAATATTTACTTTGCTCACCTTTCAAGGAACATACACATAACCACAATAACCTAATTTATCACTTATACCGTGTAACAGTATCTTCTACTCTAAACTGCAAATTAAACTCCCTGAAACTGTGATAAAATGCATATTAAAATATCATGCGCAGGAAGAAAAAACATTTTTGCATAATGACAGGTTTAATTTTGTTTACCCTGTTAGCATCTATTCTTGAAAACTAGGCCCTGAAATTCCTTATTTATGCTCCTAAATTCAGAATGGTCTGAAATGTCATTTTTATTATTCCTTATATTAGAGTGCTTAAAATTAAAAACATTCATCAGAAAATTGCTGTCTTCAAAACATACTGCCCAATATGGAATGTAAATATTCAATTTAAATATTTAAAAATTAAATTATTATTTAATTTATAATTGCATGAGCACAGTGTGGTTGGGTTATGCGGGTGGGTAGATCTGTTTGTGGGCAGAAGGTGGCTGGCTGCTCTAATATAACCTTAAAGGCTACAAATTGGATACCTCTGGCTATCAGATTTACAGAAAGCATGCAAGGGAGAAATCAACAATGATTGACATTGCCAATCAATCCCTAATCATCGGAAATAACCATAAAAAATATGGGCACATTCATTGAATATGCAACAATGCCTCCAAGGCACCCACAAAATGAGAATAGACTGATTCTTTCAGCATAAAACCTAAAACTAAATGTGAAGGAACGAATGGATAAATAAGGCCAATGCAGTCACCTGCACCCCCAGGTATGAAATACATATATACAAACCCACGAAGATCTTGTTTACAAATATAAGTTGCATGGTTTAGCCCCCTAGTCATAAAATGAGGTTAAAACCAAGAACCTGAAAATGCATGCTGTCTTAATAAGAGGCTAACAGAACCATCCGGGCACAAATGGGATTTTATATAAATTCTAAAATTTTCATTTGATGCCAGTTCTACCTTATAATTAAGACATATTTCTTTAAACATGTAGAGCACATCATGCTTTACCGAGCACTGCACATTCATTATATTATCTGGGCCTTGCCACACTGATGTAAGGACCTTTCTCCTGACTCAAGCACTTTGCATCCTTCAGGCTCTGCTCCAATCACACTTGACCAGTTCAAAGCTTCTCTGACTACCCCAGATGGGAACAATTCTCCTTCCCCTGAAAGCTCGTGGGGCTGACTGTCTCACCAGGCAATGGCATTGCCTTGCTTAGCTCTTCCTTCCTGTTTTTGACTTACCTCTGATGATCTTGCCTCTCCTGTTATCCTGACCACCCTTTCCTTCCCCCACCCCTCACTCCTCAACCATATGACACACGACTTTGTCCTGAGACTTATGAGGGCATCTGTGGGTTGAATGTGGTCTGCAGAGATGCTTTGTATGGTCTCTAGGGCTTTACTGTGTTCAGCCAGTTAAACTTTGGGAAACTTCATTTAAAAATCCAGATCTCTAGTTTCCTTTGAGGAACTGGAAGATCAGATGACTCCCCATGCATGTTCCTTCATGTCCCAAAGTGTGGGAGATGCTCTAGGATGTGCAAATGTGCACCGACTTGCTGCTACCTTCCCTGCACTCTTGCGTACTTCTACCTTGAATCATGATCAATCAATCAATAAGTAGTAGGGAGGATAAGTCCTATGGGGTATGTTGGGTGTCCTTTTTCATTTTTATTTTTATATGTATTCTTTTTGGAGTAATGAATATATTAAAAAATTGTGACAAAAATGTCTATTGTGATGATAAATGCACAGCTATATGATGATACTGTGAACCATTGATTGTACACTTTGGATGTATATGTGGTATGTGGATAAATAATATATATCAATGAAAAATAATTAAAAAGTTGATTGTAGTGATGAATGCACAACTAAATGATGGTACTATGAACCAGTGAGTGCACATTTTGGATGATTATAGGGTATGTGAATATATCTAGATAAAATTGCATTAAAAACAAAAAGCACCTAGTCTGTGCAGCCCTGGCAAGCCTTGGGTTTTTATCCTGGGTTTACCTCTAATTAATTGTGAGGCTGGTGCTTCTGGTTTTATATCCCAAAAGTTGAAGTAACACCCGGTATTTTCCTTTTGAGGATTAAGTAAGGTAAAATGTATAGGCACTTAGCACACTGCCTACAACATGGTAACCACACAGTATAGGGCAGATATTATTGGTATCTTGATCACTTTTTAAAGTTAAGAAGTTCTTTTGGACTGAGCTGTCCCACAGGATCACCTAACAGGATTTGCCTAACCAGCAGGAACTCAGGAGTTATGCTGTGAATCATTCATTCATCTACCATGTGCCTGGTCTGTTCTAGACACTAAGCAGGCAGCAGTAACTGACACATTAAGTTTTATATGTCCAAAGGACATCCAACAGAAGATGCTCAATACACATTTACATATAAGTCTGGAATATAAGGGAGAGGTTGGGAAATATAAATTGGAAACCATTCTCTAGAAACGTACAAAAACCCTGGAATTGTTTGTGATTACCAAAATCTAGAGTGTAGCTAGAAAAAAAAGAGACTGAGGCCTGGACTATTCTAACATGGAGTGGTCAGACCAATGATGAGGATCCATCAAAGGAGATGAGAAGGAGTGACTGGTTTGGCAGGAGGAAAATCAGGGCCCATCAGTTGGGCCACAGATTATGTTCATATTCTGATTTATGAGGAGGCAGCCACCTCTCCAAGGCTCTGTACTCATAGACCCATAGAGTTTTAGGTATGGAAGGACGTTGCAGTAGTACTTTGAAAGGGCTGCACTTTAGAGATGTCAAGACTGATGCCCAGGGAGGTCAAGTACAGAAGGTAGCTTGGTAATTGGGTTGAGTTGAGCAGCAATGATGTGTTCAGATGGACAGGAATGACCGGGCCAGGGCTGAGTGTCCACTGATGAAGGTGGAATTGCTAGCAGCCCCACCTGTCTCTAGGAAGGAAATGGAGGAACCAGGAACAGGCATTGGGCACCGATTGCTTGTCTCAGGGGCGCTGGCAGCCGACGGAGGCATTCACAAATCTCGATGGCACACTTTCTGTCTGTGGGCTACAATTCTAGACATTGGTAAGCGGCAGAGTGCGAAGATAAACATTTTCTCCTTCAGCAGTTTTCCTCTTCTAATTGGTGGAAGAGTTGAACCTTCTCAAGAAAACATTCATTTTCAGAGAAGCGAGGTTTTTAAAAATCAGAAACTAAGTAGATCCTGAGTGCAGTGTACAGAAGCACAAGCACGGGACTTGGCACCCAATTAGTTCTTACTGATTTATTCCTAGTAAAAGAACACTAATGGGGTGAAGCAACCAAACTGTGGAAGGGCATAAGGACTTTCCCAAGAATTTCAAATTAAAAACTTACATTCAGGCAGGTGATGTTGGGATTAATAGCTACTGTAAAACAGAACACACTTAAATAGTCTATGATTGACTTTCAGTTGAGCTTCATTCCATCAAACTGTATCATATGAAAGTCCACATGTGTCCCCTTGGGGCACATGCTCTAAATACCTAGGCATGTCCGAATAATGTACCTGGGTTGTTGGGCTCAGAAGCCAATCACAGTGACAGGAACTGAGTGCCTGTGACCACATTTGGTGATTACTTTTACACAGCAAAACTCTTCTCTCTATGATTGTGGAGGGCAGAAAACTGTGGCCATGAAACCTTTTTTTTTTTTTGTTGTTGTTCCTGAACATCAAGCCGATTGAAACTGTCAAAAATGAGGGAAGAAGTGAAACATCTGGGACTTTAAACACGACAATAGAATTTGGATATATATGCATTTACTCTTTATCTAGAACATATGGACTTCCAGATTTTTATGCCAAGCCATACGTCTCTGTCTGGCATCACATGGCTTGAATTTGACTAAAACTATCCGTCCCCTGATGTACTTCCCTTTTGTTACATATTATCTAAATCATATGAGTGAGAATTCCCATTACAGCAGGGAAACAAATAAAAAGAAGAACTGCTCCAATGATCCTTTTGCAGTTTGTTTGGGGGGATTGAAGGGTGTGAGTGCTTGATGGGAACATAAAAATTCACTTTACAATAATAATTGGATGACTCTGACATAACCAGTATTCTGGATGGTAATTTATATTTTAATTCATGACTTTACACTAAACAAGATCCCAAAGTGGGAAAATATTGTGGCAAATTCTATGATTTTAAATATAGCGGGCAGCTGGAAAGAGAGTGTAAATGTGTGTGCTGACGTGAGGGGTGTGTAAGGGATTTTCAGCTGTGAGTCTTTTGGATAAATATCTGCAAACTGTATAGAGCACATTCCATGGGAGAAAGATCATAAAACGTGCATCCTCTCACCACATAATGGGTAAATTTCATGGGAAATCTTAAAAATAATTCTGGTAGACAAGATGAGAGGCTCATCTGAAGAACAATTTTAGCTATCACTGATTCCTTTTCCTTTCATTTGGGAGATCAAATACTGAAATGGATGACATTCTAGGTTGCCCCAAGGGAAAAGTCGAAGACTTTTGTTTTTCTTTTCCTCCTAGTAGGGAAGGAATTTAAGATTTTGTTCCTGGATTCTTGCAGGGGTTGCATTCACAGCAGAGCATGGTACCTTGAATAAATGCACCAGGTCACTTTGGCCTTGGGTTTGCATCCCATAAGACAGATTCATCCCTATAGACACTTTGGTATATGTTTGACCTGGAAGTAGGATATATGTGTGACCCCGCATTAGCAGTTTCTTGGATATAGAAGTGCTGTGGTTTGGGTGGAGGCTTATTGCCAAATGTCTCCTGCCCCTTGTCATCAGCAGGAGGAAGTGCTGCAGCCAAGGATCCCTGGAATCCTCCCCTTTGTCCTTCAACACTGGCCTCCAATCTGAAAGTGTGCATTTTGATGAGTGTCGCTGACCAGTTTTCCTGCCACAATATCACTCCCTAAGCCAGCCTCAGTGTCCGCCAGGAAATGTGTTCACCAGAAGTCTGCCTTCGTGAAATATCATTAGCAGCAATTATTCATCTTTCAAACCAATGTCCACAGAGCTGCATCCTATTAAATGGAATACAAAGAAATTTTGATGGTACTTTGACGGTAGCATATTTATTTATATATGCTAAATAAAAATAGGGACAGATATGATGTCATCACAGCAAATGTGATTCAAATTGTTCTCACTTTGTAATGAGAATATGAAATGATCTAAAGTGGCTTAATTTTAAGACTTTGAAATGTCAACCATAAGGCTTCTCTGAGGGACTCTGCTATCATGCATTTCTACTCTTCTTTCCTCTTTATTCCAACTTATCATTCTAAAGAGAGAGGTCACTGCTTAGTTTCCTAAATTAGCGAAAACAGCCTTTCATTGTGCTCTCTACTATGGGAAGAAAGTGTTTTGAATGATGCACCATGACCACAGCTATGAGAAATAATTGGTGGCTAATAGAAAGGGAGCTGTCTGAAAGAGAATTACCATTATGAATGCCTACTAGCCTTGGGGAAATTGATGGAGAGGAGAATGTGTGATTAAATGTGCAGGTGCACAAAAAACTCAGGCAGAAATAGATGCATATTCAGCGACGTGATTTCCCACTTTAGCGAAAGAAAGAAACTTGCAATATCCAGATGTTATACTTCTGTTCCCAGTGATACTAATGGCAGCTCAGGGTCTTCAGGAGAAATAAGGGAGCTCTCCTGTGGTGACACCACGGAAGAGAAGGACTTAGGTTTCTCCTCGTTGAAGCCCAGTGAATGCTCATGGAAGTGAATTAATTGAATTGCCCGGAAGGAAAAAGCAGACTCGAGAGACCTGAAGACTTCTGGAATAAATTGCAAGGTGATCAGTTTCATTAAGGAATGAAATGTCAATTCACTGGATTTGTCTTTTGGAAAATGAAGATCTATATTTTGAATAGGAAACAAATAACACATACACATTTTGGAACTGCTGAACCCTTGGTATTGTTGACGATATACTGTGGGCAATTTATATATTATGGGCAAAAGAATATGTTAATATCCTACTCTAAGGTTATTTTAATACATCATGAGCCAAAATTTATTTCCCTTTAGATTTTTATGAATGTCTGAAAGACATAAAGCAAGTAAAATGGTAGAAAATGGCATAATTTTCAGTTAGTTAATAAAGACTCTTTATGAAAAAAATTTACCTACCAAATTTAAAGTTTAAGTTAAGCTATTTCCGAATTTAAAGTCATCTAAAAAGCAAAACTATTTCTGGCATTGGCAATATGGCCTTCTTGAAAATGTTCTCATAAATCAATAAAGATTTAAGATCTTCCTCAAATTTTGAAGATAAATTCATATTTGGGCTTTGACGAAGCATGGAAAATTTCAGTAGGAATGCTGTTTTTTCATGAAATAACGAGTGTGTAAGAACATTTCTTAGTTAAAGGAATTACAAAAATAAACACTACAACTAATATAAAATGAAATGTTGAAGAAAAATTTGACCTTGAATTTTTAAAAAAATCAAGAAAAAAGATCGGTGAGAGAAAAATGAGGTTTTATGTCAAAAATAAAATATGCAACACAGGTGATGAGATAGCTCGGATCCTATATGATAAATAACAAATTGGATAACACTGGTTAAAAAAAGTTTTGTTGGTTTGTATGCATTTTTTGTATATGTTCTACCAAGTATTTTTCTTCCTATGATTCCCTAATTCCTGTAGTTCTTAAATACTCCTTTATTTTTATCTGTAAATAACAAAAATAAAATAAAATGCTTTATCTAAATCCTAAGCACATACAGATCATATATTTCTCAAGACTTGATTTTTTAACTTCTCTAATATCAAACAGACCCAACTTATCCATCAACTTTATTTCAAAATTACCGAAAACTGTTGTGAGATAAAGAGGGTCAGTACCAAATAAAACTTACAGACTCGTCACATAATTTTTAGTCATTTTCTCTGAAGAAATATTAGTCCAAAATGTGCATATTATTTCTTATATCAAAGCCATGAAAATATTCAGTATAACTGTTAAAAGATGTAGAAAATCAAAATCTCTTTTTATGTGACTAACACAGAGAAGTAAAAATGTTACTAGCTCTCTCCATTTTTCCCCCTTTGGTAAATTAACTCAGGAAGAAAGATTACTTTTTCATTTAAAAAGCAAAACTTAGATGATACATTAAAGAGTCTGATAATTTAATGATTGCTTCATCATTTCAGCTGAATTATCTTTGCTTGGAACTGGTGTACAACAAAGTAAAAAAAAATAATTCCCAATTTTTAAAAATATGACCTTTATTGAAAAGTGGTAGATACAACACATATAGAGGTGATTATTTTGAAATATAACAAGCTGAAAATATGGGTATTTGGAGCACATTCACATGATGGATTTAAAGTAGTAAAGGAAGCTTAACATCAGAAATTTAGGAAGGGAACTGTTCTGACATTATACTGGGCTTTATGGTAAGTCTGAGCTGTCCTACTGAAGGAAGGAAAATGCCAGGAAGCTTAATGAATAGGAAGGGCCAGAGTTTGCTGATGAGAACATATGATAATGAGACCTTGGTGGGACTAGAACACATTTTACTGATTATGGAACTTGCATAAGCAGAGAGAATGGTTCTTAGACTCGTCACTTTCCTTTTCGTTATGTTAATAATAAAAGTTTAGGAAAATAATAAACCAGCAATAGGCTTTAGATGTAAACACAGATGAACAAAAAATATAAGATAAAACAGTGAAAAGTTGACTGAAACATCGGAATTAGATAAGTATTTTATTATCTAGTGATAAAATTAACAGAGAAGTGTGTTTTTTTAAACCACAGATGTGTTGAATTAATCAACCACTGCTTTTTTTTTTAAGATTTTATTTAAAAACAAGTGAGGAAGTACCACTAACCTATTTTCCTTTTCCCCTTTCACTTCCCAATGAAGCTAGATTTCAAGAAATAAATAAAACTGCTTTACTTGAGCTTATCAGTCTATAGCAGATGAAATAAAACTTTCTAATGGCACCTACATCATTAACTGTAGTTGCTAGAGGAAGAAAATTGTTGGCGAGTCATATGACTCTTGAGTTGCTCCAATGTAATGACAGTTGGTGGAGTATTTGACAGTAAAAGAGTGCATAAGGGCAGAGCAAGTCTTCTACACCCATTTCTCATGTAAATGCACATAACTACATACCTCACCACTAAGGAAAAATGAAAGACAGAAGAGGAGAAAAAGAGAATGAGTACATTTCATGCTCAGAATAATGCTGAAAGAATTAGAAGATGCCAATATCAATACAGTTATCAAATACATTCTTTACACAAATATGTCACTGAACGTTTGGCTAGCAGAGAAATTTTCCTTGCCCAATAGAGCTTCTTCATACACTTGAAATGGAAAGAAGATAAAGCAGTGTTTCCACTGACCTTTAACTTTCAGATTTAGATGTAGACGATAAGCTTTTTGAATTAAAGTCCTTGATCAAATTTATGATTTTTTTCTTGCAACACAACCCAAAACTGCGAGAAAACTGATATACTTCTAAATTTTAACTTGAGAATTAGTACCATAGGAATGCCAAGTTTTAAAATGGAACAGTGTTCTACCTTTCGGTTAATATGAAATTTGTCCAGAAGAGACAAATTGGATATAGCCTCTTATAAATGTGTCCCTGGATACATTTAGCCAAGAAGAATGATGGAGGAGCTCTTCTTTTGGCTAGTAACAAATTCCACTCTCTTTAGTATGTCTTTATATCTGAGTCAAAGCTGAAATAAATGAGATATGGATAAAAACCAGGGATGCATACTGGAAGATGCCAAGAAGACAATTCCAATTAAATCTTTCATTTATGCTGAAATAATTTGTTTGAAATGCTGATTCTGTGCATTCAAATTTTTGGCTATAGATTTGGGGAGAGAACTAGGACAAGTTCCCTTGAAATTGGCAGGAGGAAAGAAGGTGTTGAGAAGGAGTCTAAAGTGAAACCCATGTTGGAAAAGGGACTTTTCAGGAAGAGGATATCAGATAAAAAGAAGGGATCCTTTTATACAGCTCTAGAAGAACAACAAAAGTGCCCAAGATGGGAAACAAGAATTTCAACTTTGGAAAGACCTACCTTGGGTTTTTTTATACTGATGGTATAGTGGTGTAGCAACAAGTCTGCGATTTGGGAAATTATTAGGAACAGCCAAACAGGGCCTCCTGTGATGGATTAGAACCCCACCCATGGAGAAGGAATAGATGTTAAGATCCAGGGGAACACTAGCTAAGAACCAGATAAGCCAGTGTCTATTGGGAGACAACTGTCCTTCATAAAACCCAACCCTGTTGCTGGGGGAATAGAGGAAAGGGAGCTAGAAATCAGGAGTCCTGGAACTCCATTCTCAGGAGATGAATTCCAGCGTCCAATAAACTTTTCCTCTTTTACAGGGACAGCCCTAGGATCTTTTTGCCTCTTTGTAAGAATCTTCATCCTTCATGTGTATGTTCAGGAATGTTCATACTGATTATTGTCCCAACATATGTTTGAGATGCATCTGGGAAGAAGTCGGAGTTATCATTTTCCAAGATGAAAGGCAGAAGCTAAATTTTAATTGTCAGAACTATAGGATGCTTTTGACAACACTGTTCTCAACCTTGGTAAAACTTTTCAGTTCCTTTAAAAACCATTTGCGGGATGGCCCAGAAATATGACTTTTAATTTTAAAAGGGATCGTGATGAACTTATTCAACATTTTCATTTTATAGGCAAGGAAATAGAGATCTCGAGGGATTAAATGACTCATCTAAGGGCATTTTCTTAAAAATGAAAAAAAAAATCTTAAACTAATTCTCTAGCTTTCAGATTGAGGGAGGGGGGAGAACGATTTCTTTATTCTCCTTCTAACAAATCACTCACCCTCCTCTCCAAATCTCAAGGTTTGCGCCCTTCCATGGATACGTACATGTCCTTGAACCAGATATGCCTGTAAATGGAGGAGGGCGGGAAGCCTATTAAAGAGTGCACTCTTTAGACATAGTGCTTACATTTTAAACACAGTAGGAATAATAGTAGAAAGAGCAATTACTAGGGGAGGAAGTCCAGAAGTGCTTATGAGAAAAAACCAAAACTACTACTTCTAGACAAGCCAAAGAAAATGTGGGTATGCAAGAGAATTTTGTCAATGGAGATATGATTAAAGAAAATGAAAAGAAAGTTTTAGGTAGGCATAGAGGGGGAGGGGAAAAGGCTTATATAAAAGTGCTCAGAAAGCACTTTTAGAGAAAGTTGTATGGATAGGAGCAGGCTTGGGTGACTGTGAAAGTAAGTGTGTAATAGAGAAAGGTGTCTGGACTTCGCTGTGTTACTGGGAAGGCTGAGTTAATGTTTGGAAATGGAGTAGCACACAGTACATTAATTAATCGAGGTCCTATTTGTAGGTTGGTTAAGAAGGAAGTTTATTATTTTGCTTATGGAATGACCTAAGCCTATTTGAAGTGCTTAAACTTGTGAAAATGTGGATTTTGTGTTGAGGTCCTCCCAAAACGACACAAAGTAGCAGACTGACACACATTTATAAAATTCAACTGCATGATTTTCACCGACAGGCAATGAAATCTAACACAGTTAAAAAGTATTTATTAATATAACAGTTTATATTAATGTGTCAAAGCCAACCTCAGCTGATTGGAATGAAATGGATGCATTATTAGAAACGTCCTTGTAGGTCAAGCAGAAAATAACCCACCACAAGAGTCTTGTGGAGTAAATAACTGCTTGCAGATTGACTTTCTGAAGGAGACATCAATTGAAACAAGTGATTAAAGTTGACAATGGAATTGTACAAATGACCCTAATTAATGAATTTTCTAATCTTTTTCATGTTTATGGACATTAGCCCCTGTTCGCACGCAGTGTGCATAAATATGCATGTATTACAACTAGGGACAACCACAGCTGGGTGCTTAGATACCTGTGCAGTGGCGTCTGTGGATAAAAACATATCAGTGCATCATCAGCCGGGAAAAGTTCTCCCCCCTTACCCCCCCTCCCCTTTTTTTTCTGCTCTGCTTGTTTTTATTGCCACTGACCTGGAGATTGGAGACTCGGCAAAGCCCTTAACCAGATACCAGATAAAACCGACCATTTATAAAACATCACCTCCTCTTCCGCAGCTTGGGATTAAGGCTGCTGACCACAAATAAAAAGTTTGACTTCCAAACACTCCTTTATCATATTGTAAATACGATAAACTGATGGCCGTTTTACTCATACTTCCTGACAGCATGTCACTCGCCAAGCAAGTTCTTACTTACTGGTTACCTTTTGATGGTTTTATCAGCTGCCAGCAAACAATGGATAGCCACTTTGGCGAAGTCGGTCATGCCAGGCCTATAAATGAGAATATCCCTGTCTGGAGTCTGAACATTATAGGTAAGTCCCCAAGGCACATATATTTGAGAGAATGAGTATTGCCCTAATACTCCTATTGGTTTTCTCAGCCCTTATTTATCATAGGGTATAAAGCGCTATTTCTCAGGATGGTGACCAGTCCGTATATGGGCTTACATGAAAAGGTGGTATAATTACGTCATTAGGAACTTCGAAACTGGTAACAAAATATTTGCCTCATATCTTATTAACTAAGATCAGCTTATTAGCCAAAAAAATATTAGAAGTTCATAGTTGTGGCATTTTCCTGGAAGGTTTTTAGCTTTAAAAACCATCCTTTCTCCTGATCTCAAGTTTTTTAACTTCTCAAATACGTACCTAGGATTTCTCTTCCTGGTTTGTTTTTTCTTTCTCTTACATATGAAACATAACAATTCAAGTCTGGTGCTTATTTATTGGTATTTTATGTGAGCAAAAACATGCTTTGCTCCATGTAAAATACTCTGCAACATACAGTTTTTAAATGGGTGGAAAAAGGACAAACTATTTCAAAAGGTTTAGTAAATCTTCATAAGCGCCCTCTATTAGGTGGGACTGTCCTGTGTTGCTAAGACATTTTAAACTATAGCAGTGATGTCTTATTAAGTATTTATAAAGCCTAGCAAAATGCAGATCGAACCGTTCCAAATATTAACTGAAACATTTTCCTTTCATATGCACATGAACACTTCATTTGGGATTAGTAGTTTCATTAAAGCACAAATATGAATGACAATGAATTTTACATTACATAGATGAAATTGCAGAGGCAAAAATCTTTGCATTCATTGATACCTAATTTGGAGTCCACTAAATGCTTGACAGATCCTAAGAGTAATTGAAGGTAAAGGTAGATAATGTTTGCCTTTGTATTTTTATAAATATGATATTAGCAAGATCATTGCATGATAATGTTCAGTTCTGTTCCACAGGTGCACAGTTTTGCAGGTAGAAAATAGAGAAATGCATTCAGAGTGTGGTTTAATGAGCAGGAACATACTTATACTTGATCTATATGTTTGCTTAGAGTCACATGTGAATGTAGATATTAATTCTAACACTGACAGAACATCTCTTTTTGTCATTTGAAATTCATTTTTATTCAGTCCTTTTCATTTAAACATGTTTCAATATATTTATAACAAATGTGAATACATATAAACCTTCCAGAACATCTCTGGGAATAAGGAATTATATTAATGACACTCTTAGTGTCATTTATTTGACATGGGATCTGATTATGCCATTAAAAACCGAGTTCCTCTGATACTCACACAGGGATTAGAAATAACTGAATTGGGGAAACTTCCCAGAAAACTAGGAAGAGTTATTTTTAAATTCAATGGTGGAATTCACACATTTAAAATGGTACAATTCACAGTTCCTCCTCTTCAGGAATGTTAAATCTTGTTTGAGAGGAAATTCATATATTCATGATAAATTAGAAAGCAATTTGGAAGCAATCTACAAAATTTATGGAGTGGTTCAGCATGTATATGTCATTCCACAGCAATTCAAAACATGAGAAAAAGCATTGTGGACTCATGTTGGTTTAGACAAACTTCATGGAGAGGGCAAGTCTGGAGTTGAGTGTTAAGGATGTGCCCAAATCCTTTTAAGAAGAGAGAGGAGGGCTAAATGGGTGTGGAGGTTGGCAGCTTGCATGTTAGCAGGTGAACTGGCTAGTAATATTGAGTGGAGACAAAAAGACCCAAGCTAAAGAATACTGTAAGATTTAAGAAGTAAAATGGGTCAATTCACAAAGGCCCTTAATGCTTGGCCAAGCGTTCTGAATTTGCTCTAATATGCAAAAAAGATACCGGTATGGATTTTTACCAAAAAGAACACATGGAAAAAAAGTGATTCTATTATTAACCGGGATAGCCAGCATGAAATGAAGTGTAATATGGATCATATTTAAGTAATGAAAGTGTGACACAAGAAGGAAGAATCAAATCAGAAACTTTATGAAGACATTTACTAGAACTTAATGGCTAAATGGCTACGGGACAAGAGAGAGATGCAATAAAGCTGACTTCAAAATACCTAACTCATAGAAGCAGGGTCACATGGGAAACAGGGCTCCTTTGTGAGTACCAGAGACATTTGGACTTGACTTTATAAACATGACCACCTGGTTGGACATCTTTTCAAACCTCAAAAATACTGGTAGGATAAAGGTTTGAGCAGAAACTGCAGGTCTAATGAGACTGAGCACATAGCTGATCGCTGTCATGGCAAGAATGCATGAGGCATCCAAGAATGTGATACCTGAAGGAAAGTAGAGAAGGAGAATGGGAACCTCTGGGAATTCTGTATGGAGAGAACTGGGAGAAAGAAGCAGGAAAGGAAATAAAGAAAAAAGAGATGAAAAAGAGCTCAAGGAAGCCAAGGAAGAGATTGTTAAAAAGGAGGGTGCTGAGTACAAAGAAAGGCCACCTGGATTTAGGGTTCCTCATTGGTCCTTCAGACATTATTCAAAATTAGATGAGTAGGGCTGACTGAGGAGGAGACTCATTTAACGGAAATGTCTCTTTCTTAAGGTGGCAAGGTTTCTAGTTATGTTTTCGCTTCATTTTCCTATTAGGGAGTGAGTAACCAACTCACTTCTGCTCAGTTTCCTACTAGAATTTAGCAGTTCAGCTGAACTAATTTAAGTTTTTGAGCTTATGAACAGCTGCAACTTTGTGTTTCAATTTCATCTGCTCTCTGTCCTACTTAATGTTCCAGTAACAATCCATCTTACTTTCAAGTCTGACGATTTCCTAAGGGTATTGACCACCCACAGAGAGTACGCCTTCAAAAGGGAAAGCCCTTTAAGAGCCGTGTGGAGTGAAGCAAAAACGCTTAAGATTGTAGTCGATACTATTAGAATTGAACTGGGATAAGAGTGCTGCAATTCGGAAGAATTAGTTCCATTATTTTTACTGATGCTTCAGGAAAGCCATAGGATCCAGGAAAATAATGGAATTTAGGACACTGTGCTAGCCATTTGGATACTGTGCTCTGTAGGCAAGCATTCCCACTACAAAATTTCAGCAAGAGTGCAGCTCAACACGGAAAACGGTACCAACCCTGTAGGCATTGAAGATTTTCCAGATAAACGGTTCAGGTTCCTTTAAGTAAGAATAATGGGTGGGACTAGGTTCATTCTTTTTGGGTCTATAATAGATACTTTTGATAAAAATAAATTTTGTTCTAATAATAGAATAGGGCAAGATGTAGTCTAACACATAAATTGCTTGATTTCAATCTTAAATGAAAAAAAAAAAACACAATGAATACTGACATCTAAAAATCTCTTAAAAGCATTCTAAGTCCTGTATATAAGGCCCAGATTGTAACTAATCTATTTTTTTCTTCTTCACACTGAACAGCTTTGGATTTAAGTAGCCTTTCTTTTTCCTTTGAAAATCTAATTTCTATCCATAAATATTTCTGAATCGAGAGAGTGTCCCTTTAAATTAAGTCTGTTTCTGAAGTGACCCATATCTGGCCATCAGGTAACCAAGTAGGGCCACATGTTCACAATCAACCTCAGCACGCACGCACCCTTTGGGCTGATAACTAAAAAGTGACAATTCTGATAATTAGACCACCTAAGGCCAGCGGTTGATGGCTTGCATTAATTCAAAAGAGCTTAAGGTAGAAATCAGCACACTATCCAATTACCAGATAGGCTTTCAACCATGCTGGTGTGGCTTTCCTCAGATACACTATGCCTGATACTTGACAAAAACTGTAATTTAAACAAATCAGAGTGGTAGCTGATGGATCGGAGTCTGTTTAATCTAACGATGAGTCCTGTGAAGAGTCCTCTTGATAAGCAAGACTGAGTAGGTCAGAGGATGACATTTTCCAATCAACCTAAGGTTCACAGAAAAATTATATTTTCCTGTATCATTCATTAAGAGCTAGTAGAGTTCACATGTTGGCTTATATGGAAAAATCCCAATTAATTAAAATAATGAAGAAGAAAAATAAAAGCAAATTACTTTTATATGGGGTATAATTTTAACATTTATATGTATCGATTACCATTAGCAGTAATGAAAGCGAAGGGTTTCAGCTCTCTTCTCAAAGTGCAACCAGAAAATACTAAAATGGAAAGCCCAATTCCAAGGGTTTTATCTTTATGTATCTTTGCAGTTCAAAAGCTAGAGCAATCATGATCAACATCACTTATTTCAGGATAAATTTTTTATTATTGCCTATTTGATTCAGTTGTTCAAATCTGCTCACCACCGCCACCATCACCACCCAATAGCATCGATTATATATAACAAATGCACCATAACGCACACCATGTGAAGACAGTGATTTGTACTTGATTTGAGTTTGCTTTTCATGGGAAGTTTAAAAATTTGTTGCAAGCCTACTCATTACCAGAGAATGAGGGTGGGGAATGACAAAGTAAAGTTGAGCTCTGTCTAGGAAACTGTTTAGGATTATTGTGGGTGATTTTTATGGTTTATTTTTTTCTTACACTGTCTATATAGTGAATAAAACATATCATAAACATGAAAGAGCTGTAAGTTAAATCCCTCATGTCCTCCAATCCAGGGAATGTAAGTGTGGTCACTATAAAAGAGAAAGGGTGATTTGAATCCTGTACCATATAGGAGCCTATTCTAGCTTGTTTTCAAACTTGAAGGTTGGACAACTTTGTTGTGCTCTTCAAAAAGCCAAGGCACATAAATTCACCGAGTGCCTCTTGGAGTCCCAAAGGATGATATCAAAGAGTGTACAGAAAAAAGACAATGCTTTTAGGTGCTAAGCAGTGGACTTGGGATTTTGTAGTGAAGAATATTGGAGGAAAGCAAATGTCCTTAGAAATTGTTTAAGCAGTTGTAGGCACAACTTAAGGCACAATTCGTATAAACATCCATCCTTTCCTGTACATATGAGGGGCATAGGGCATAGAACAAGAAGGAGAATGAATGATGTAGAAGTAAAATGTCAGAAAGAGACGCTGTATAGAATCAGAAAGTACTGTAGCCATCCAGATTAAAGGCTGTTCTAGTTTGCTAGCTGCGGGAATGGAACACACCAGAGACGGATTGGCTTTTAATAAAAGGGGATTTATTTTGTTAGTTCTTCAGAGGAAAGGCAGCTAACTTTCCACTGAGGCTCTTTCTTACGTGGAAGGCACAGGATGGTCTCTGCTGGTCTTCTCTCCAGGCCCTTGGGTTCCAACAACTTTCCCCGGGGTGACTTCTTTCTCCATCTCCAAAGGTCTGCAAGTGCTGAGATGAGGAATGCCGAGCTGCTTAGGCTGTGCTATGTTGCATTCTCTCATTTAAGCACCAGCCAATTAAGTCAAACGTCACTCATTGCAGCAGACAAGCCTCCTAGCCGACTGTAGATGTAATTAGCAACATGAGGTTCACGTACCATTGGCTTATGTCTGCAGCAACAAGACTAGGTATGCTCACCTGGCCAAGTTGACAACTGAATCTAACTAACACAAAGGCTATCGTTAATTTCATAATAAAGATAAACTAGCAATAAACATTAGAAACATTGTATTTTGTTGAGTATATCAATAGACGTAATAGCACCGTGAACACTATGTACTATTCAATGCAGTTGGTTTTGTGTGTGTGTGTGTTGTACTGTATGGTGGGGGTCACATTTCACTCCTTTTCCATATGATTATCCCTTTATTGCAGCACCATTTGTTGAATTTTTTTGCTTGTTTGCTTGTTTTTCTTGTTTGTTTGTTTTGGGAAGTACTGGGATTCAAATCCAGCTCTCCTGCGCCTCCATATGGTAGATTTTAATTTCTTTTTCTGGATGTAAAATGTTTCAAAAAAATAACTAACTATACTTAAAGAGAGCTATCTAAATTGGGTAGACCCAATCATCTACTAAAGCTTAGAATCTCAAGTCCATTTAGAATACACCGTCTAGTTTTCCAGGGCCCATTATAATAGAACCCATATGGCTGGTTATCAGAGTAAATAAGGCAGGCAGGAGGAAGAACTTTTTTTAGAGTGTACTCTATAAGAATTCATGAAATAAAACTGGAAAGTATTTAAAGTATTTTCTGGTCTCTTATGAGCCAAATTTTTCAAGGTAGCTATTTTCTCTAGCTTCCAGATTTTATTTACGTTGGCTCAATGGAAAACTTTTCTCATGGTAAAGGACATCCGAGCAGATGTCAGGCAGTAGGAATAATGTCAGATATTAATTACCCAATTTAGAAATATCACTGAATTAAAATGGAATTAAAATGAATTAAAACTTATCACTAACTGAAAGTTTATTAGTAAGGTATAATATCAAAATTAAATTGGTCACAATGTAAGGGTTTAAACCAGATTTTTGATTGCTTTGAAGTCTTAATTTGAACAGGAAATGAAAGCATGTGAAATTAAAAAATAAAAATCTAAGAGATTTTCCTTAACCATGGTAATGGAGAGCTAAATATTAAGTTGAGCATATGTCCATAAGTTACCTGCTTTATATCATACATACTATTAAGCAGAAAAACTACATATAAATTATTAAGCATCAGCACTGCAAAAATAGAGAATCCAGAGAAAAACCCAAGAATTCATGTGATTAAAATACATTTAATTGAAGTATTTTCATGTATTGGACTAGTATTTATTTCAAAAGGTTGTTTCATAATCAGAGTACACTTAGATTTCATTTAATCTAATCTAGCCATTTTCAAAATTATCATCAAAATTAATAGAGAAGCAAGAGAAAATTATACAGGGTTTTTCCAAAGCAGATCACTCTCTCTACTTAAGTGTTCCTATAAAAGAAAACTTAGACCAAAAATTCATATAAAGGGCAATACTTTCAAATCTGTATTTTTGAACAATAACAAACTTATTTTCTATAAGTACATTCTTCAAATATCTTAGCTCCAAGCAGGGCCAGTGAATATAAGTTGCATCACATCAAGAGGTTATAAGATATGGATATATGCACTAAGAATATTCCATACTCATCATTTCATTTTTGAAAATTTAAAATTTTCATTTTTGAATTTCAACTTGACTAAAATTTTAAATGTGAATTTTATAGTTTCAACTTGACTAAGATTTCTTATTTGATATAAGTCTTGCTCCCTATGCATTTTTTTTTTTTGCATGGGCAGACACCAGGAATTGAACCCGCATCTCTGGCATGGCAGGCGAGAACTCTACCTGCTGAGCCACTGTGGCCCGCCCGCATTATTTTTATATGACTCAAATATAATGGAGGCTTACAAGAATGATGTTTTTCATGACCAAGTAGAAGTTGTGTTATTTAAATTCCATTCAATGGTTTTAAAAGTTTAACCTTCCATCATGTTCTTTGTACTCTGTAGGGTTTCTTCTTAGACTCTAGGAATGAGACACAAGCTTTCAGGGAGTGTTAGCAGACATACTCAGGAATGAAGGAGTTAGCAGTTCAATTCAAGAGGAAAAGATACAATTTGCAGTGTTTGTAAATTATACAAAGAATAACTTGAAAACCTTTGAAGAGATATTGATCAAAGAGAAGTACTAAGAAAGATGTCACATTGTATACCTTTGATACAAATATCTAGAAAGCTTTTTTTTTTTTTAATAAATAAGCAACCAAAACTAGGATTTTACATTTTTTCCATAAAAAGCCTTAGGGACACTTGCGTACAATGGAAATCTTAAGTCAGTTTAGAATTCATAAGGAAAAAACATCAAAGGAAATCTTGAGTTATATCAAGTGATTGAGATTATGCTTTGCATTGTGTGGGTACATAAGAAATTGGCCAATGTTACTTTACAATCTTTTGCAAATATTTTGACAACTCAAAGGACAGGGGAAATTCCTAAAGACTGGAAAGGTACAATTATAATTTTAAAAAGCAAGGGAAATTTTTTGGTAATCAGTTTGCATAACCTGCATTATACCTACATTCATCATAGGAAACCCTGAAGTAACCAGCTAGCCAAATAAATATTTAGGTAGTTGGGAAGCAAAGTCCATATGATGTCCAATTGGTAGATAAGCTCTTCAGTGTGCCAGGAAAAATTATTAGATCATCTAGAATTTTGTGTAAATACTGAGAAAAGTTCCACTGGATTTTGTCGGGAGAACACAACTATTTAATGTTTTTATCAAAATGTGTTATTCCCCCTAGGGACTGGCATGCTTCCTCCTATCCATTAATGAGAGCCTTATAACCTGATCACTCTTCCATTTATTTCCTCTGGCTACCAGAAACTCAAAACGAATTATGATGCTCTGCCACCAGTCTCATCTTATGAGTGGCATATTTGTATTCTCCTTGTTCCCAGTATAATCTTCCATCAGTATTTATAGTTGTTTATTTCACCATGGGTGTTTTTATTGTATCCTGATTCAAATTATTTGTGAAAAGGGGTGGGCTGTAAATAAACAACATTGTAAAAATAGTTTGATCGGTGACATGGAAAATTGTGAGTATGCTCATTAATGCCTCTCTCTCTCTCTCTCTCTCTCTATATATATATATATATATATTTGTATGTATATTTAAGTATATGTATATAATCCACACACATACACATGCAAGGGTTCTTAGTTCACATTTCTATATTGGCTCCCTTGGCTCTCCCCTTGCACAGTCTACAATATGGTCAGGGAAAGAAGATTTTTCACCAGTCATTTGAAATGGTAGATGACCTAAATCAGTTATTAAGGAAAGAAAAAAGACTGGTTGCAAGAAAGATACTATTCAATGAGCAGAACTGCTCATGAATTCAAAATGAAATGGATCATTATTTTAAGGAGGGACAGATTCCCCAGAACTATGTACAGTTTTTAAAAAGATATAAGCACATAACTGAAGAATTGCTGATGCCTAATGGATAGGGTGGGCTACTGTTAATTAGACCTTGGTTGCTTTGACATCAATCTATACACTGCTGTTTTGCTTCCCTAACTAATACCTTTTGAGAGCTCATTTAATGTGTTTTTCAGTAATTATCTGTATGTTCGTTACTCCAAAGTACGTCTCTCATTTACAACTTTCAATGACCTACTGCATCAATTTAGAAGATGCTGGGCTAGAGGAATGAAGGATTAAATTATCAGCAATGAAGCCCTTTCCAGACACAGAAGTCTATTACTACATGGGAACATAAAATTTTTGAATTAAAGGAGACCTTAGAAATAATTGATCCTAATTCTCTAATTTTGTAAATGAGGCCTCTGGTGCGAAGTGTATAAGGTGACATAACTAGCTGGGGGTAAAATCAGGATTATAATCCAGGTGTTTTGCCCCCATCCTTGTTTTCTGGAGTGAAGTATTTGAGAATGGGTACCATGGTTTATGCATCTTCAAACTCCAGTAACAAGAAGATGGCCCAGGTGACAGACTGACCACAGGTCCTGCTGTTATGACCATGTTTCTACTCTGAAATACTTCAATTGGAATTCCAGGGCTGAGGAAGAAAAGGCTCATCCCTTTCATTTCTCATTTAACATTTGTTTTCTGCAGAAGCCCAAGAGTGCACAAAGTGAAGAGGAACAAACGTAATGAATGAATTCCCAGCTCCCGTGTAGAGGAATAATTAATCCATTTGCTTCTCATTTTGATTCTGTACCTTCCTTTAAATTTATTATTAGAATTGAGCTGATGCCCTCTTCAAAAGGTTTTCTTCATAATGAAGTCAGAGCCCAGAGAGTCAGAGTATTGCAGCCTAACTCTGCAGGCAAACAGAAGGACTGCAGAAGTCCTTGAAAACATATGTTCTTTCAACTTCCAAAATTAACTCAAAATTACACTAGAGGGTTTTCACCCTGCCTGTAATTTTTGAACTGTGCGCTTATTTTTCCCTCAATCACGAGTGTACAAAATCATGGAATTTACGTGAATGTCAGGAATAATAAAAAAGAAAAGAATTCTCATTGGGAAGAGTGTCATTCAAAGCCTGGAACTAAAAATTGGCCTAATTTTAAGGTCTAGATGCCCAGTAAGGAGATGAAAATATTGATCGTTTAATTGTATTAGTTACAATCCCTGCCACCCCTTTGTTTGGCTGAGAAAGTCGGAAACCCTAGGCAGCCCAAGGGTTACCATCTGGCAGAGAAAATTTTGGGCATTGCCTCTGTCTTAGTTCTACAAGTCTCCAGCAAATGCTCTCAGTTTGAGTTAGATTTCATTGATGTGACACAGTTTTAATATGTCCTACTAATGCTAACAAAAGTCAAGCAAAACAAGCCAAGGGGGTCAAAAATCAAGAGCAAGTGAATATAATCCAAAACCAAGCATCATGCCTGGCACATAAGAGGTAGTCAAAAATATGACCCCTCTCTTTCTGGCTTCAAAGTCACTTTTCCCTGCTATAAGAAATCGCTTCTTGCCCATCTCATCTATTGTCCAGACGAATGCAATTAAACTTATTCCTTTTAAATTCCCTTCTTTTTCCTTTAATTTTCTCTGTTAATTATTTCCGAGTTTCCTTCTTTTTACTGGTGTCAAGTTCAGAAAACTAGGGAGAAGTAACGTAATCAACAGAATCATTCATTATACATGCATCTATTACTGGTTCTTAAATTCCATATACATATCCCAAAACAGTATCCTAAATCGTGCTGCCCCTTTAAATCAAATGGCCAGGGAATAAATCCTCTTGGAAACGTAGAATAGAAGTACAGCCAAGTTATCTCTCAATGGGAGGGAAGGGAAGACTTTCACAGTAGAGATTTCCTGTAGAATTCTATCTCCTGTTATTATTTCTTAATAACCTAGCTCAGTGAGTTATCCTCATTGCATACTCGAACTAGTTCAGGTAAAATAACAAAATTCTCAGGCAAAATAAACAAAACATGACTCTGGTTTTGGGGACAGGAGAACTGGTCTGGACCTAAACTTGGTTGGACCCAATGGGGCTGGTGCTGGAAGTTGGCCAGGAGAGAAGCAGTATCTAAAGTAGGCTTTACAGGCTTTATCAAAAGATAAGGTTCTTATCACTTGCCAGGTACACTGGAACTTCTTTGCGCATTTATATGAGCCTTTTACTAATACAAGCATATATGCATTTTTCCCAATCTGGTTTCAAGGCTAGGAGTTAGATCTCACTAAATAAATTTTTATTTCATAATAGTGCTAGGCACTAATCCAGAAGCTGACAATTTTCCTGACATTCCATAACCTTGTATTACTACACCTTTACTTCTGTTATGTTTCTAAAACTCATGTAATAAACTTGAATACAATAGGTTGCATTGTATATTTTTAATAATTCTTTCAAGGTCAGAATGATAAATCAATATTATGAATATTTTAATGGATATTTTAGTTCCCAAATGTCCTTTGGTGTTTTTATGTTTTATTTCAGCAATAGTTTTTAATATTTGCAAAATATTTGAAATTTTAAACCATTTGGCAATCACCTAATCTACCACACATTTCTGAGAAGCTAGAGACTTTGTCTCTGTTTTAAATATAAATAAGACCTGAATCATCCATAAAGACTATCAGTGGAAATCAAACTCGCTAACTTCCTTACTTAGAAAGGAGAGGAGTGGAGGAAGGTGCCTTTGGCTGGTATAGGTCAGGAATCAACATGAGGCAGAGTTTAACAACGTTTCAATTATGAAGTGAATGAATAATATTATGAAGTCTCATGAAAATTATAATAAATTATCTCAGAGAACAGGAAGGGCAATGCAAATGAAAATCCCATAATAAATATTTATCCCATCCCCATTGACTATGCAAGAGTTGAATTTTGAAAAATTAACTTATGCACACTAAAAAGAAGTTCACTTATTTTATTTTTAAAATGCAATCTGAACATGTTTTAAAAAAACCCTATTTTTTCTTAACTTCAGCATGTGCACGAAGGCATGCTCGCAGGTGCAGATATTTGACAGATCACTTTGGAACGTGCAATCAACTAAACACTACAAGTGTATCTACTAATTTTATAAGAGGGACTAAGAGTAAGAGGCCTCTGCTAAATATTACAGGAATCACATCTGTGGCTTCCTCATAGAAATGATCCCTGATGCTAACAGAGTTAGATGAATATTTCTCAGAAAAAGAACTATGTCACTGACTATTGTCATTGCTGCACATCAAATTTTTAAAATACAGCTTTCACAAAGTTAAACAATACTGTCCACATCTAATGCATCTCCATGAGAATAGATGGCATACAAGAGTCAGTAACTTGGTACCTGGTTCTCAAAGCTGACAGCAATTTCCCTTCACTGCTCTTCTGCCTTCTCTTTATTCTACATAATTTCTAGTACACTGTAGATACTGCTGGCTGTAATGGGGGAATTCATAGTCATCAAAACCAGCTAAGAGGGTCACTGGAAACATTTTTAATGTGGTTGGAGGTACTTTCTCTCACTGAAAATTCTTCAGAGACGTCCCTCCACTCCTCTTTTTGTGTCTGTGATGATTTCTCAAAAACTCTAACTGTAGATCATTGTACAGATTGTATTGAATATTGTTCTTGTAAATCCAGGTCACTTAACAGTATTGATTTCTTCAGCGTGGCCCATGTATCTCTGCATTTAGAATAAACAGTGAGAGTCTTGTGCTTCCCAGTCAGAGAGCTAGTAAACAGTCTAGACTGCATTGGATCCTGGGCTGCCCAACACACCATCTGTTTTCACCCAGGGCTCAGCCAGGATCTGGTTTGTGTCTGTGAAATGGGAGCATGCCAGAGCCCTCATCCTTCCACCCGAGAGCTGCGAACTGCAGCCTGCACGGGACAGACAGCACGCTGAATGTGACGGGGCAGGCGGACCCATGGACAAAGGGCACCCAGGAGAGATGTAAGACAGATAATAAGATAGACTAGATGGGGGTGGGGGTGGGGATAAGAGAAGAGAGGAGAGGAGAGGAAGGGAGGGGAGTGGAGTGGAGGGAATGGGTGCCATTCCTTTGTTAAGAAGTAGTAAAAAAAAAAAAAAACAACTCAGCATATGATAAAATATTAGAATAAAGCAAAAGCAAAGCTTCATGGGAACTATGTTTAAGGTTTACTCTCAGCATTTATGAATGTGAAAAAAAAAAGAATCCCTTATAAATAATAAGGACCGAACACAAAACAGTATCCTAAAGCAGACTGATCAGAACAGGTCAATACACAGATATGTAAATACTGATTACACCAGACTGTCTTTGGTATATCGATCATTCTCTTCAAGTCCTTAGTCTAGGTTTTCCTTTCCTTTTCTTTACTATTCCTCTGCTTTCCTTTCTTTTCCATTCATTTCTGCTTTCTTTCCTCTCTTTCTAATCACTGTAATTACATCACTTACCTATGTACACACCTATTTATCTATCCATCCAAACAAAATGATCCACACATGTAAATTAATCACACAGCTAGATGTCTATTATTCTCATCTATAAGCTCGGTCACTTTCATTGAATTTTTTCTTGACTTTTATATACTCAGATAATTAGAATGAGTGGGACCTGCTTAAGTTTGGAATAAAATTTCTGGTGCCCAGAGTAGATGAAACCAGTAAGAAATAGCCTTTATAAAATATAAGGATGCAATATCTTTCAGGTTCATTCCTACTTCATAATGCCACAATTTACCCCAAGAACATTAAATCCATTTAGTAGCAATGAAAGAAACTGCCATATGTCTACTCTAGCCTCTTATCTCCTTCCTTTCCATAACAAAATCCTTATTTCAGTCTGGGCAGCCATACACTCATCTAGAAATCTTCATTTTCAAACCTCTAGAAGTGCCAACTGATTAACTTTTGACTAGTGAGATATAAGCAAAGTAATGTGTGGTATGTCCTTGAAACCTTCTTAAAAGAACAGTTGGTTCTCTTCCTTGTTCCTTCTTCTTGCTGTACAGCTAGGACAGAGATGTGATAATGAGCTCCTGATGCCATCTTGGATGTGGCAAACAACACTGAAGTGGAGGGATGGAGAGCTAGAGAAGCCCTGTGGACTCAGGGAGATTCCAGGCTTTAAGACTTCAAGTGAGAAAATAAATTCCTGTATGTTTAAGCCACAATGTTTTGGTATTCTTTTACTTGTTAACAAATGCAAATATTGATAGAGTAGATAAAACTAAATATGAAAAACTAGAGAAAGTAGTAATTTACACAGTTTCCATATTTCTGTTTTTTTAATAGCCTGAAACCAAATATATCTTCAAAAAATAAGATAATCTGTTTTAACTGGTTTTATATTTTTCATATCAAATATAGGCTACTCCAATTTAATAAAAAATACGGTATTGCACTTCACTTTATTATTCATTATATTTTATCATGAATTACTATTATTCATCACTACTGACCCTCAACTGAAACCCACTTCATCCAAGAAGTCTCTGTTAATGACCAAGTGAAAAAAATATTTCTTCCTCTAAACACAAAGAGCGCTTGGCATGTATTTTTTTTTCTGTATGCGGTATGTGGGAGTCACATTTCATTATTTTTCCATGTGAATATCCCATTATTGCAGCACCATTTTCTGAATTTTGTTTGTTTGGTATTTTTTTGTTTGTTTTTGCTTGTTTGTTTTTTGAGAAGTACATGGACCAGGAATCAAACCCAGGTCTCCTGCTTGTCAGGTGAGAATTCTACCACCGAACTAAACTTGCACCCCTATATTTTTAATTTATTTAACTAGACCATACATTTATGGAAGGCAAAATCTTCATAATTCACATATATCATAGAGAAGTGATTTACATATGGTTTTAAGTTTGCTGATATTTATGGTTATATACCTAATATAAAATATTATATAGCATTATTAAGAATGTAATTATTTCCTTATCTTTCTTTTACCAGTTTCTGTCACAGTTCAAATTATTTTCAAAGGGAGAAGTATAATGGTATAAGATACATGACCTTGAAAATCAAACAGAATAGATGCTATGAATACCTGAAATCTTAAAGATTTTAGCTGTTATTAATAAAGACATCAAAATTCCAGTTAAATAATTTGCATATCTAATGTTCTTAACAAAACATGCATTTCAAGCAGAAGTTTAAAGAGTTTTAAATCACAGATTTTCACAGCATTTCCTTCCGGCAGCTGATGAAAATCGGATAATATACAATCAGAACACTTTTCCCACACATTTTAAATTGATTGAAAAATAGAAACAGATTTAACATTCAAAAAAGCACATTTGCACCCGTTGTATAAAAATGGTTTCATCTGATTTAGTAGATGCTAGGTATAGAAACTTAGAGCTGACAGTATTCTTTGGGATGTTTTAAAACAGAGAGAACGTATTACGGCACCCAAGCTGCTAGTCTCTCAAAATAATTGCCTCTGACTAACAGTTTGAATCTTCTATAAGGGCTATCATAAAAAAAAATACCTTCCACGTGATGACTGGTGCTCTCTATATTTCATTGTAGGTATAAGTCTGTCAATAAATAGGTTATGCATAGTTTTCAAAATAAAACATAAAAAAAAAACAAGTTGCCAAGCAGGGGATAAATGAAAAATACAACATATTCACGTAAGAATTGAGAGTTAACATTTATTAACGTCTTCAACATGATATAAAACCTGGTGATTGAAAAATAAGCGGGTAACTATTCAAGTTGTCAGTTTGTACTAACTAGGGGAATACTCAAAGAAAATTAAAAATGAGCAAAAGTATTTGCTTTACATCATGCATACTAAGCTACCAAGGCATTAAATATACAACCAGAAATGCAGTCAAGAGAACAACATGCCCTTAAATAAGAGGAGTCATATTTATGGCCAAGGCACCATATTGACTCTCAAATTCTGTTTTAGTTATGTGATCCATTCTTTTCTAAATGTAAGGAAATATGGGACATTTTTCTGTGTATAAATGGTTTTACGGTAGAATGTTTGGCATATCTACGGTACTGTAAATTTTTCAGAAGCCAGCTGAAACGTAAATGACGAAATTCACCAGAGGCAAAGAGAAGAGGAGAAAGAGTTGAAACAGGTCTGAACTCCTCCTCCTTATCACACTTCAATGCCTCTGTCCAGGGCCACCCTTTTATCAAGCCAGCACTGAACACAGAGGCACGGAGTTAACCCAGTCAATTGTGGCAAATTTGTTACCTTCTCACAATAAACAATAATCTAAAAAGGGAGAACCTTGTAAATAAATTAGTAAACGAGGAACATTCTTCCCAACTGTAAGTAAGGTCTTAATAATTAACATGGGTCTGCATTTTGTGGCTTACTAAAAAAAAGTTTTACGAAAAAGCAAAACGTTTTGCCCATATCGACAACTTTTATCAGAGCATTCAAGTTGGGGAGAGAAGTAATATGCACACTTTCAAAATGGTAATGAAGAGCATTTTCCTAAAAGGAAATAATATTAAATTTGGAAATGATAAATGGAATATTAAAAATGATTTTTTTTTTAATGCAAAGAAGGCTGTTGGCAACTCTGCAGGTGAACTAACTGCCGTCCTCCTCTACATAGGACATGATTCCCAGGGGTGCAAATCTCCCTGGCAACGTGGGACATGACTCCTGCGGATGAACTGGGACCTGGCATCATGTGATTGAAAGGGGGAAGAAAGAAAGGAGACAAAATAAAATTTCAGTGGCTGAGAGACTCAAACAGAGTCGAAAGGTTATCCTGGAGGTTATTCTTAACACATTATATAGAGATCCCTTTTTAGTTTATGGGGTATTGGAGTGGCTGGAGGGAAGTACCTGAACTGTAGAGCTGTGTTCCAGTAGGCTTGATTCTTGAAGATGATTATATGACTGTAGAGCTTTTACAATGTGACCGTGTGATTGTGAACAACTTGTGGCTGAGGTTTCCGACATCCAGGGTATGAAAAGATGAGTGAAAAAATAAGGACAAAAATAATTAAATAATTGGGGTGAGGGGGATAAGAGGTAAATAAAAAATTGGGTAGATTTACAATACTAGTGGTCAATATGAGGGGGTGTAAAGGGTATGGGATGTATGAGCTTTTTCTTTTTATTTCTTTTTCTGGGGTGATGAAAATGTTCTAAAAATTACCATGGTGATGGATTTACAAATATGTAACGATGAAATAATTGATTGTGGTGATGAACTGTGTGACGATACCACGAGCCTTCGACTGTATACTTTGAATGGATTGTATGCTGTGTGAATATATCCCAATAAAATTGCATATAAAAAACACAAAGAAGGGCTGTTGGAATTTTGATTGTGATTGCACTGAATCTATAAATTGCTTTGGGTAGAAATGACATCTTGATAATGTTTAGTGTTTCCAATCCATGAGCACGGAATGTCCTTCCATTTATTTTTACCTTCTTTGATTTCTTTAACAGTGTTTGAAGTTTTCCATGCATAAGAAATTTACATACATGGTTAAATTTGTTTTTATATATTTCATTTGTTTAGTTACTACTGGAAACATAACATTTCTCTTAACTTCCTCTTCAGATTGCTCAAATGGAAAAGCCAATGATCAAATTCATATTGGAGGGTACGGAATTCCAAGTAGCCAAAACCATCTTGAAAAAGAAATATGGATACTAAATTTATTTCCATTGAGGCCTTAGACAAAAATGATGAATGCGTTATTGAAAACTGAAGAAAGGTGGTCCTTGTTTTAAAGTGATAGAGAACTTGGCAAAATTGAGTTCTGATGTGGATAGAAAGCAGAATTTGAGGGTGATGAGCTTGGATATGTAACTGAGACTCCTAAGCTAAATAATGGAACATTCAGCCTGGTTTCTCCTTACAGCTTATGGTAAAATGCAAGGGGAAAGAGATAAGCTGAGAACTGAACTCCTATGTCCAAAGAAACCAGAAATTGATGGTTTGGAAAAGTCTGAGTTTCTGGAGAACATGTCCCCAGAGCATAGTGCTCCATGTGAGGGTTTAACTAAACATGGAATCAGTCAGCCGTGTCGGCGCAAGTCAGGACTGGAAATGCAGTTATCCTGCAAAGTCCTACTTTCTGATGGTTTGGACCCTTGGACATAGGGGTTGTACATGCGAAACTGACAAGTTTTTTGTGAGATGTATATGAACAGAGTCTCCACCAGTCTGGACTAAAAGGGACAGAAAAGGGACAGATTGAAGGAAAAATAACTTCAACAGAAGGACCTGGATACTGAGGTCTGGACTGAAGATATCCTCTAAGGCCAAAAGAGTAGACCCAACCATATATGTGGAAAAGGTGAAAATGCCCCAGTACTTGAAAAGGCAGGCCTTCCACCGCATTGTTCTGGAAGAGTGCTACCACCCCGTTTTCTCAGATGCCTCATGGATTTTAAAGAGTCTGGCCACCATGGATTCTAGAGTCTGGGTTGGCCACCATTCCAATGCTTGAAGAGGTTGGAGCCTTTATCACAGTGTTCTGTGAGAGCATGACTGCTGCATAAGCATGTGGAAGGGATGGGGTGGCCGCTATATCAGGTCTGGAGGACAAAACATACTCTCATAGATGACTCTTAGACCTTGAAATCGATGGGACTATGTCCCATAGGGTTTTGGAATTGTTTAGAACCCATAACTACTGTTTTCCTTTTAATTTCTCCCTATGAGAATGGGAATGTTTATTTTATGCCTGCCTCTCTAAGTTTTCAGGAGCAGATAACTTTTTCTCTATATTTCACAGGTCCACAGACAGAGGGGAGTTTTGTCCCAGGACAGACCACACCCATAAACAATTTTGATGAGACTTTCTACTTTGTATTGTTACTGAAATGACTCAAGACTTTTGGGAGGCTGTGGTGGAACAAATGTATTTCTTATATAGAAAGAACTGGCTTTTGGAGTCCAGAGCATGGAATTTGGTGGTCTGAAGCTGTAAATACCCCAGAAAAACATTTACTTAAATGTAATTCATTCCTATGGGGGTGGACCCATCATGTGTAGGACTTTTTGATGAGAATAGTCCAGTTGATGTGTGACCCAGCTCATTCAGAATGAGTCTTAATCCTATCACCAGAGTCCTTTATAAGAAAATGAAATACAGACACAGAGAGAGAAAGTCATGGAAGTAAGAAGCTGAAATCAAAGAAACCTGGAAGAGAAGGGAAGGACCAGCAGACTCTGAAAAGTCCCAAGCCAAGAACTGCCAGCAGCTGGCCTTTGGGAAAGAAACGTAACTTTGATGACGCCTTGATTTAGACATTTTCTTGGTCTCAAAACTGTAAGCTAATAATTCTTCATTGTTTAAGTGGAACTATTTGATGGTATTTGCTTTGAGATGCTTAGGAAATTGGAACAACATCATTAGCCATTAGAGAAATGCAAATCAAAACCACAATGTGATACCATTTCATACCCACGAGAATGGCCACTGTTAAAAAAATGAAAAATGCAAGTATTGGAGACGATATGGAGAAACTGAAACACTCATTCATTGTTGGTAGGAACGTAAAACAGTGCAGTTGCTATGGAAGACAATTTGGCAGTTCCTCAGAAAATTAAGTATAGCATTACCATTTGACCTGGCAATTGCGCTTCTAGGTGTATACCCCAAAGAACTGGCAGGATGGACTTGAACAGACATTTACACACTGATGATCATAGTTGCATTATTCACAATTGCCAAAAGAGGGAAGCAACCCGAGGGTCCATCAACAGATGAGTGTATAAAGAAAATGTGGTATATGTACACAATGGAGTATTATTCAGCTGTAAGAAGGAATGACATTCTGATACATGTGATAACATGGATGAACCGTGAAGACATCATGATGAATGAAATAAGGCAGAAATGACAGGACATCATATGATCTCATTGACATAAAATAATTAGAATAAGCAAATCGAATGAGTCAGAAACTTGCATACAGGTTGCTAGGGACAAGGTTTGGAATAGGAAGGGGAATTAATGCTTAATCTGCTTGGGGTGATGGAAAAGTTTTGGTAATGAATGGTGGCAATGGTAGCACAACATGAATTATTTAATGCATTCATGTATTAATTAATGTAATTAATACAATGGAATTATATATTTTAATGAAGTTAAAGGGGGAAATTCTACGTTGTATATATGTTTTTAATTTAAAAATATCCATAGTACTATACAACACAAAGAATGGACCTTAATGTAAAGTATGGACTACAGTTCATAGTATAATTCTAATCGTATTCTCTCAATTGTAACAAAGTTACCACACTAATGCAAACTATTAATAAGGGGTAGTATATTGGAACTCTGTATTTTCTGCATGCTTTTTCTAAAAACTAACAACTTCTCCAAAAAAAGAAAAAAGATTTTACTTTATACTTAGAAAGAACCCCACCATTGTATGATTAAGATAAAGAGACGTCTGGGACTACTACACTATAAATCACTATGATTAAGATTTATTTGTAAGATAATCATGCAACTTCTTGCCAAAACTGGAATATTTTTGAGGGTAATGTTGAGCTTTATTAATAATGGGCATTAATGTTAGGAAGACCAAGAGACATATCCATCCTATTTATAAGAAACTGGGGGATATTTTATTTGGAAAGGCCCACTTACGGATTGGAAGAGGGAATAACTGGCACTGGACTAGTTCTCCCATTCTAAACAAAAATAAAACTGGACCAAATATATGTAGCAACTGTTTTGAAGCAGTGGAAAATGGTCAATTCAGGCCTGTGATTCTTGAGGGAAGGGAAGCATGTGAAGGGAACCCCATATTTGTCCTGGCTCTCTGCCTTGGGGTGGTTTCCAGATTGCAGGCAGGCCAAAGAAAAGCAATATGTTATCATTAAGAAGAGGGGGTAGAAAACAGAGCTTAGGGCTGCAGAAGCATTTGGAACTTGGAGGGTAGGGCAGCAGAGAAGAGCATGCTGTAGGGCAGGGATGCAAGGAGGCAGAAGCAGAAACTTTTGTGAAGTTTCCTGTTGGGTCCTTGGCTGAAGCTATGACTGCAGAGTCAGAAAAGGTCACATATTGCATGATTTCAAATATGAGAAATATGCAGAACAAGTAAATAGGTACAAACAGAAAGTAGACTGGTGGTTTCCATGGGCTAGAGGGAGGGGGGAGATGGGGAACAACCAAGTAACAGGCAGAGAGCTTTATTTTGTTGTGATTAAAATGTTTTGGAACTAGTTAGAGGTGATAGTCGCCCAACATTTGGATATACTAAACGTCACTGAATTGTTTATAATAGCTAATTTTATGTAATGTGAATTTCATATTAAAAAAGACTAAAAAGCAATCAATTGAAATAAGATTTATGGCCTGGAAGACTCAAATTGTTAAAGTAGACATTCCCTTCAAACTGAACTATAAGCTCAATGTAGTCCCAATCAAAAAACCAACGGGCATTCATTTTTATTTTTTTATTATTTTAGTAATTGGCTAGTTTATTCTAAAATGTATATGGAAATGTAAAGGACACAGAATAACTAAAACAATCATGAAAAAGCAGAATCAAGTTGGCAGACTTAAATGATCTGATTTCAAGACTGCAGTATTGAAGAAAGTGAGGTATTGATATGGGGTAACAAAATAGATCAATGAAATAGAATAAAGAGTTAAGAAATAAACACGTATTTATACAATCATTTGATTTTCACCAAAATGCCAAAGATATTTGATGGAAAATTTTTTTCAACAAATTGTGCTAATTATATCAACATGTGAAAAATGTACCTCAACTCCTACCTTACTCTATGAGCAAGAATAGTTCAAGATGATTATAGACCTAAACGTAACATCTAAAAATAAGAGAGGACATAGAAACTACTGACCACACATGAATCTGACTTCATCAATATTAAAAAACATCCATAAGGAGAGATACTTAAAATAACAGACAATTCATGCACGCACTGGGACAAAATAATCACAAAACATAAAATATAACAAAGGACTTCTATCCAAAATATATATTTAAAACTCATACACATCTGGGGCAGATGACTCAGACATTTCAAAAAAAGAGGAGATATGGATGGCTAATAAGCACGTGAAAATAGGTTCAGCACTATAATCATTAGGGCAATGCAAATTAAAACCACAAGGAGATACTACTAGTTAGACAGTCAAGACAAGCTAGAACTAATAACTAATTTAAAAAAAAAACAAAAAACTAAGACTAATAACATCAAATATTGGCAAAGATTTGGGACAAATGGGACCACCATACATTGCTAGTGGGAGTGTACAATGACACAGCCACAGGTATACACTATTTGTTAAAGGTTAAAGATGCATCAATCTTAAGTATGAAATGCCCTATGGACCCAGAATTTCCACTCCTACCTATTATGCCAAGAGAAATGAATACATGTATCCACAAAAAGTCTTAACAAAACTGTTTAAAATGTTTTTTTCATGATATCTAAAACTTGAAAACAATCCAAATGTCCATCAATGGAAGAATAATACATTGCAGTATGCTAACTCAATGGAGTATCACTCAACAGTAAAAACAAACAAACAAAAATAAATACGAACTATTGCTAGACTCAACAACTGGGATAAAACTCAAAAACATTACATTGAATGAAAGAAGCCAAAAGCAAGAATCCTATGCATTGTATGAATATACTGAAATGACATTCAAGAGCAGGCAAAACTAATCTCCATTGCAGAAATCAGACAGCTGGTTGTCTGGTTCAGAGGGGCTGACTAGGGATTGACTGGTGAAGGGCATGAGTCAACTGTTTGGAGAGATGGAAATATTCTATATTTTCATTACAGTGTTGGTAATATAGGCATATAAGCTTACTAAAAGTTATCCAATTTTATACTTAAGATCTTTATACTTAAGATCCATTTTACTGTCAGTTTTACCAGTGAAAGTACTATTATTAAAAAAATTATGATAAAAAGTAAGTGCTTTGATCACATTTTATATTATCAAATAGAATTAAACATTTTTAAATGTGTGTTGATCTCACTAAGGTGCATCCAGCGTGCAAAGCAGCTGGCCCTACCCTGTCTTCATTATACTAAGAACTCCTTGCATTTCACACTTCTGCTTATTAATAGCTGCCTGGAATATATCCCAAGTATCTATTTTTGTGATCCCCATTTTTTTTTAAATTGGGATATTGTCAAATTGTATCTTTTAATCCATTTTTAACCTTCCAACTCCCTACATGCTTGGTAGCATACTGTCTAGTAAGATAAACAGAAACCCTTGAATAGTTTGAAATAAACTTGGTTAGGAATCGTCAATTTAAATTGCTTTTATTGCATGCAAAGTTCACATTCATTAAAGCTAGATTAGAAACATTCAAGAACATGTTGAGGTGACATGGGCGCACAGAGAGGACAGGCGCCCTTTCTAAATTGAGTGCATCTGAAAATTTAGGAGCAAAGTCAAGAAGTTCCTCTGGGTAATATTCGATTAACATATAATGGACAAGATTAGATAAAATATCACACTGTGATTTGCAACTCATTAAGGACGCCAAGGTGTACAGAGATGATTTGAATGATATAACCTTAAAATCAGGCACCGGATGTCCTAAAATGGAAATTAATCAAGTAGGAGGAGAAGCCAGGACATTTAATAATAGTATTAAAAAAACCGGGCAGCAACAACTTTTTCCAATTTCGGATAGGTAAAAACCCTAACATTTTCTCTCCAGGGTCCCAATCAATAAGCTACTATCTGAAGCACTAAATGGAGCATTTCAAGTGTTCCGCTTTAATGGCTTAATTGTTATTTTTTGGGAAGATGCCTAAAAACTAGCAAAGATTGTGAGTCTCTTAGTAAAGCCTTCCCTAAGCAAGATGACTGGAAAGGCAGTTATGACTCTTGAAATAAATAAATGTGATCCTGTTTCTCGTTTATTAGGCCAAATACAATAAAACCTTTCATGAATGTGTTAGCCGGCCTTTAGCTGATCTAAGCGTACCTGATGCAATTTTCTTGCTTCCTTTGAGGAACCATGCAAAATCCTCCTCCTATGTTAATTACCCATTTAATCAGTCAACACTAAAAGAAAATCTTTTGCTCTAATTGTAAAAGACAGTTGCTGTAAACATTTGACATGATGAATCCCTTTCCTCATCTTGGACAGGCTCTACTTTAAGCACGGCTATGAGGGGAACAGACTGAGCAGAGCGCTTCATCAGCAGTGACCCTCAATTACAACAGGTGATGTTTGCTGGGTTTAAGAACAGAAATACCACTCCAATTAGCTGTCAAATCATCTGGTGAACCAGCTGTTACAGAAATAGAAAATCACTTGGCCTTCCTGCTAAGGTTTTCAAATTTTTATTCGTAAGTCATTTAGTAAAGGTAGTCCCTCCATTTATATAAAGTTGTAAAACAGGCAGAACTAAATTTTGGTGTTAGAAGTTATGATTGCGGTTAATTTTGACCGGGCGGAAATGTGGGTGTTGGGGAGGGGCCGTGCGTGGAAGGGGTGCAGGAGCTGGGGGTGCAGTGCTGTGGGTAATATTTCTCAGCCACTTTCTGGTTGTATGGCTGTGCCCACTTTGAGAAAACTCACTGAGCCGTGAGTGCAGAGCTTGCACACATTTGTGAGGGTATGCTATACTCCAGCAAAATTTACACAAAAATATACATTCCTTCCAGAAATACATAGAAAAGCATGGAACCATCTCGGCACGGTGTCAAAATGAAAGGCTTTATGTTAATGTCTATAAGAAACAGCAATTTTTCTGAAAACTTTTCTTCAACAATTTCGTCTAATCTCAAGGAAAATACACCATATTTTAAAATTTTGCTAACCGAGGTTTTAAACAAACTGAAGGCATCAACATTAGCTCTGTGATGACCAAAAGGCTTAAAATTGTACTTTCTACTTACCCAAGTTGTAGATTCTTCCTCGACTCTGTGGGAGTTTGTTACTCAGAGTTGCCAAGCAATGGTATTGCCTGTGGTTCCAGTCTGGAGAAACAGTACAAAGAGAAAGAAGGCTATAGTATAAGGCATTTATATTACTGGAAAATTACATATTCCACTATGTTGTCTAGTCACATAACTGTAAAATGAGAATTGCTCAGTTCATCATTCATTTAACAAGCAATTGCTGAGTATCTGTGTGTGTAGCAGGGGGTTTGGAAATCTGTAGGTGTGCAACGCACTGCTTTTCCCTCAAGGTAATTAGGTAAACAGAGAAATAGTGTAAATGCCCCAAATGAATGAGCACAAGATTGTGATGAGAGCAAGGAGGTAGAAGAGGCAACTTCCAACAGGGAGAACGAGTAAAGCTCTGAGGAGGAGGTGCACCTTAAGCCGAGACTGAAGGATGAGTGCCTGACTTGGCAGGAGACAGAAGAGGGAGGGCTGGCTGCAGGAGACAGCCCAGGAATATGGGGCACAAAGCCCAGTGCACAAAGCTTGAACATAAGGGAGAGAATAGAAGAACCGAATGCATTTCAGCTCGATTAGAGCATCTTTTCAGATTAATTGGACCTCAGGTGAGACCTGCGGGGCTAGAGATTGAGTCACCTGCAATATTCCAGGCACTCTGCTAGACCTGGGGACTTGGCTGTGAATTAAGAAAGGTCAGTGTGGCCTTTGTGGACCTTCCAGTTCACCAGGACAAACTGATACAAGTAACTGTAGTATCGGGAGGTGAGGCGCAGGGGTTTATTTGGGAGGGTGCTGTACAGGAATCAGTCTCATCCAGGGGTCAGACATATAAAACTGCGCACCTCAGAGAAGTTAGCCTTAGTGCCATGAAGTTAGATGTGATTGCTAAAGACAAGAGCACAGACAAGAAAGTGGTAGAGATCCAGGTAGACTCACTTCCATTTGGAAAGAGCAAGAGAGGAAGTAATAAGTGAGGAAGGAGTCTCAGAAGGGTCTGGCATATGAAAGACAAGTGAGGAGAGTTTTATGGGGGAAGTGGTGCACAAGGGCCAAATTATTTGAAATTCAATCAGGGTTGATACTGAAAAGTGCTTCTTTCTTTCTTTCGTTCGTTGACTTGGTTAGAGGCTTAGTCGATGAAGAAAACTGTGGGGTGATGGGGCTAGCCTGGCATTTATACATTGCATTCAAACTGGGTTGCCAAGTTTTACAGTCAATATCTGTGCCACACCTGTTGTCAAAAATTTGGAAAATCACCCTGGATGGGGGCACAATCTGCTCTGGCAGTGGTAGTTACTTCCATGAGATGACTTGCTTAGATTTCTGTACAGTATCAAGGGAACCTGCAGGTGACTCAACATGTGTTTGTCTTTTCTCTTTCTCTTCTAGGAAGGTCACACCTCCCCAGTAAAGTGGGGATGTCTGGGTACGGATGCTCTAGCGATGGTCATGAGGTGATGGAACAAAGACAAGTCAAGAGGGACGGGGTATGGTGTCATCAGCCCTATTACCCGAATTTTAAAGTAAGGCCCATGGGGCGGATCTTTGAGCCCATTCAGCCTCAGAGATTCAGGATGGAGTTAATGATTTGGATGTGGTCGTGCAAATAGAAAACTCACACAGATAGGTGTTGTACCAGGGCCAAATCTACAGCCAGAATAGATGTCCTGGTACATCAGTGTCTTTGGTATTTTAACAGTGATGATCGTAATGTTAAGGATAATGCTAGCATTTATTGAGAACTAACATGTCAACACTGTACTACCTGCCTTAGAGGCACTGACAGAACAGCCTTATAAGATAAATATTACTTTTATTCAAATTTTCAGAGGAAGTAACTGAAAATCACAAATTTCAAGGATGTCATGAAAGGTCACCTTTCATAAAGCCAGCTCATATTAGAGCTTGTCCTCCTGGCCAAATCTGGAACTACTGCTCAGTAATTATCTTGGCTGCCGTCCCAAAATGGGATTCAGGTCCCATAGTATGGTCATATCCTAGAGCATGCTGAAGCATCCTGAGCTGGAGCCAGTGGGAAGTGGATTTTTCTGTTGTACTTGTTATAGCTTCTAAGTACATGAAAAATTTGGAAATTTTGGATTGTCATGAAACACACAGATCCCTACTGATGCTCCCCAGTCTGAGGGATGCCATCTCTGGTTATCAGACGTCCCTGAGAGCCTGGTGTGGTGAAGGGGGTGTGGTACACTATGTCACGGCAGAAGGTGGGGTGGGGATGAGCCAATTCTCAAAGCTAGATTTAGGGATTCAGAAATCATTTGTAATGCCAGAGGCTGCAGTTACAGTAGAATGGTCCTTATTCTAAGTGACTGTTAGCTTTCTGGGATCAGCCCCTTGGGTTTTATGCATCAGTTCAAGTAAACTGGAACTGGAGGATTTGTTTCCCTCTTACTTAATGACTGGAAATGGTTGGAAGAAGAAATCTCTGATTTAACTTCATTTGGGAGGAGTTGTGGGCTCAGAATTCTAAATAGAAGCAACTTCAAGGACTTTCCACGTGGAAATGCATGGGCCTGGCTCTACAGTGCTACTGGTAAAATACTCTTTTCTAGTTATTGCACTGGCTCCATAAGCTTTTGTAATCTGGCCCAGGAAAGTGGTCAGCTCATCTAACATTGTTTCTATGTTATTCATTCATTCAATAAGTATGGGTTGCACACTATAGCACATTCCAGGTACCGTGTTAGACAATGCTTCTGTAACAGCCATGATGGCTGGTTGAATGAACGTCTACATGACCAAGTTGCAAAGACACTTTTACAACACAATTAATATTCTAGCTGAAGATCTCCTGTTTTCCCCTAAAAGTGATCTTCTGTTGCTTAACACACTCAGAGAGCTCTCGTTAACAAATCAGGAAATAAACTTGTGAACACTGCACATGTTTGGTGTCAGGCACCAACGGGTGTTTGACATGTGATGTACTTAATCCTCACAACAAGCCTATGAGGTAGAGAATACTTTTCCTGACTCAAACTCCATTTGGCTGGCTGTGAGGAGCATGCTTTCTCCACTAAATCACTCTGCCTCTCCAGGGAGAGGAATTCTTGTCTGTATCTCTGCACCTGGCTTGTTGAGTGCCTTTGAGTAGCACTTGGGGTTACCTCTGTTATTTTGTTTTTCATAAAGATCCTGTTGTTATCTCCTAGGATTATCACTTAGTGGCAGGTGTAGTCAGACATGCTGGCCAGTCATGTTCGAGGGAGCTTCTATTGTGACTGGAGGAGCATCTACTGTTTGTAGTTGCTATAACTTCTGGGAAATAATATATATATAATTTTATATATATATATATATACATATATATATACACACACATATATATGTTCTAATTTTTTGAGAGTTGTATTAGAATTGTGTTATATCGATTTCCACATATGGTGTTATATTACTTTATTAAGGCTGATTGCCTTAAAAATTTTCAGCATGTTATTTTTACTGGCTTAAACAGAGTAATAAAATGTTATCAATTAAGAGATACCTAGATACTTAGACACACTAGCATTTATTGTAATCATTTAACCTCAATATACCGGAAGTGTCTTTTCTTCACTGCCTAAAACTACATAATTTTAGAGTATATTAACTGCTTACTAAATAATCATGGCATTTTATATTTCTTTTCTGAAAACCATCACTATCAGATGGACACTGAACATATGCAGTATTCAGGACTGTCTGTATTTCATGTTAGAATAAAATATTTTAAAATAGTCATTCTCATAGGCAGAAGATCAATAAGGAAATACAATCTAAACCAAACAGACCTAACAGATATATATATATAAAAGATTTTACCTCATAAAAACATAATACATATTCTTCTTAAAAGCACATGGATTATTCCCCAAAATGGACCATAAGCTGGGTCACCAAACAAGTCTCAATAAATTCAAAAACATTGAAATCATTCAATGCATATTCTCCTATCACAACAGAATGAAGTTAGAAATCAGTAACAACAGAGGGAGAAATGGAAAACCCACAAATATATGGAAACTGAGCAACATACTCTCAAATAAATAATGGGTTAAAGAGGAAATCAAAGGCAAAATTAGGAAATATCTTGAGGTGAATGAAAATAAAACATACTTCATGGTATGCAGTGAAGGCAGTGCTGGGATGGAAAGTTATAGTTCTAAATATATACACTAAAACAGAAGAAAGACTTCAAATCTGAGAACTGACCTCAAAACTTGAAGAACTAGATAAAGAAGATCAAATAAAATCCAAAGCAAGAGGGTGGTGCAATGGTGGCTCAGTGGCAGGATTCTCGTCTGCCATGCCAGAGACACCAGTTTGATTCCTGGAGCCTGCCCATGTGAAAAAAAAAGTAATAATAATAATAAAATAAATAAAAATCCAAAGCAAAAAGAAAGAAGGAAATAAAGAGTAGAGTCAAATGAAACAGAAAACAAACAAACAAAAACAATAGAAAGAACCAACAAAACCAAAAATTAGGTCTTTGAAAGGTCAATAAAATTGACAAAGCTTTAGCTAGACTGACCAGAATAAAGAGAGAGGATACAAATGATGAAAATAAGAAGTGAAAACGAGGACATTACTATCAACCCTGCGGAAATAAAAAAAGACCACAAGAGGATGTAATGAACAACTGTACATCAATAAATTAGATAACTGAGATGATATGGATAAATTCTTAGAAACACAGAAACTACTTACATTGACTCAAGAAACAGATCTCAATAAACTAATTTCTAGTAAAAAGATTGAATCGGTAATCAAAAGTCTCCCAACAAAAAAAAGCCCTGGACCAGATGGCTTCACAGGGGAAATCTACCACATATTCCAAGATTAAACTCCAGTTCTGTTCAAACTCTTCCAAAAAATTGAAGAAGAGGAAATACACCTTACTTCATTCTACAAGGCCAATGTCACCCTCATAACAAAGCCAGATAAAGACACCACAAGAAAACTACAGGCTAATATCTCTTAAGAATATGAACGCAAAATTCCTTAACAAAATACCAGCAAACTGAGTTCAACAGCATATTAAAAGAATTATACACTATCATCAAGTGAGATTCATCACTGTTATGCAAGGTTAGTTCAACATAAGAGAATGAATTAATGGAACATACCACATTAACACGATGAAGGAAAAAAAACCCCACAATAATCTCAATTAATGCAGAAAAGACATTTGAAAAAATCCAGCACCCCTTATTGTTAAGAACACTTAGAAACTCGTAATAGAAAGAAACTCATTTGACATGATAAAAGACATATACGAAAAGCCCACAGTTAACATCCTCCCTAATGGTGAAAGACTGTAACTATCACCCTAAGATCAGAAACAAGACAAGCATACCCACTGGCACCCCTGTTATTTTGCACTGTAATGCAATTTCTTGCCAGAGCAATTAAGCAAGGGAAATAAATAAAATGCATCCAAATTGGAAAGGAAGAAATAAAACTTTCCCTATTTGCAGATGACATGATCCTATATACAGAAACTCCTAGGAAAAAGATACCCAACAAATCTCCTAGAATTTGCAAAGTGGTGGGATGCAAGATCAACACAGAAAAATCAGCAGTGTTTATAAATACAAGCAATAAACAATTGGAAGAAGAAATCAAGGAAAAAAAATCCATTTACAATAGCAACCAAAAGAGTCTAACAGCTAGGAATAAATCTAGCCAAGAATGTAAAGGATTTGTACACAGAAAATGACAAATTTCTAAAAACCTCAAAGCAGACCTAAAGGAGTGGAAGAACATTCCCTATTTATGGATTAGAAGACAAAATTTCATTATGATGTCAATCCTATCCAAGGCAATTTAGAGATTCAATATAATCCCCATCAAATTTCCAACAACCTTCTTGGCAGAAATGGAAAATCTAATGAGCAAATTTATATGGAAGGGTAAGGGACCCCAAATAGCTAAATCTACCTGAAAAAGAAGTTGGAGGACTTGAACTTCCTGATCTTAAACTTATTACAAAGCCACAATAATCAAAACAACATGGTAGCGGCACAAGGAGAGACATAGAGACCAATGGAATTGAATTGAGAGCTCAGAAATCAATCCTTGCATTTACGGCCAAATGATCTTTGACAAGGGAGCAAAGACCACTCATTTTGGAAAGAATAGTCTCTTCAACAAGTGGTGCTGAGAAAATTTCATCTCCATTGGCAAAAACGAACAAGCAAAATAGAAAACAAAAAGGAGGACCCCTACCTTTATATAAAAACAAACTCAAAATGAATCAAAGGCCTAAATATAAGATCCAGAACTATCAAACTCCTAGAATAAAATGGAGGGATGCATCTTCAGGACCTCGTGTTAGGCAATGGTTTCTTAGCCTTTAGATCCAAAGCAGAAGCAACAAGAGAAAAAAATATATAAATGGGACTTCATCAAAATTAAAAACTTTTGAGCCTCACAGGACTTTATGATAAAAGTAAAATAACTACACAATGGGAGAAAATATTTGGAAGTGGCATATCTGATTAAGGTTTAATATCCAGAATATATATATTGAAATCTTTCAACTTACCAACAAAAAGACAAATCACCCAATGGCAAAAGTCTTGAATAGACATTTCTCCAAAGATCAAAAAAACACATGAAAAGATGTTCAACATCAGTAATCATGAGGGAAAATGCAAATAAGAACTACAATGAGATACCATTTCATACCCATTAAAATGGCTGCTATTTAAAAAAACAGAAAATCACAAGTGTCGGAGAGGATGCAGAGAAATAAGCACACTCATTCATTGCTGGTGGGAATTTAAAATGGTGCAGCTACTATGGAAGACAGTTTGGAAGTTTCTTAGAAAGTGAAGTATACGACTACTAGATGAGCCACCAATCTTACTGCGAGGACTATATCCAAAAGAATTGAAAGCAGGGTGCCAAACAGATATTTACATATCCATGTTCATAGTGGCATTATTCACAAATGCCAAAAGGTGGAAGAACTGAGGATCAGATAAATGCAATGTGATATTTACTTACAATGCAATATTATTCAGCCCAAAATAATAATGTCCTGATACATACCAACATGGATGAACCTGAAGACTTCATGTTGAGTGAAATAAGCCAGATACAAAAGGACATATATTTTATGACGTTCCTGATTTGAAATAATTAGAATAAGAAAATTTCTAGAGCCAGAAGCTAGAATATAGGTAACCAGGGGATGGGGTGAGGGTAGGGAATGGGAAATGAAGGCTTAAAAATATACAGGGTTCCTGTTTGGAATCATGGAAATGTTTGAGGTAATCAATGGTGGTGACGATAGCACATCATGAACATAATTAATGCACTTTTCAGTGGAGATGTCAGATTATATATATGCTAATAGAATTAAAATTTTAAAAATCCAGGAACTACACTACACAAACAGCGAACCTTAAGTTAAACCATGGACTATAGTTAATAAGACAATTATAAAAATGCACTGTCATCAATTGTAACAAATATTCCACAACAATTCAAGGTGTTAATAATAGGGTGGTATATGGGGATAATAGGTGGTATATGAATGATTGTTCTGTAAACTCAAAACTTCTCTAACAAAGAAAATATTTTTGTACTTAAAAATATCTGTGACTCCTGATTCTTTTAAAATTATGATGCTTTATTAAATACAATTATATGCCAATGAAACAACCTATCAATGTCTCCATAGGCTAACCAATGGAATGGTAGAGCAATTGTTTTCATTGTTCAGTCCACCTTAATTATTAATTAGACCGACATACAGTTAACCATGAGGATGTTGGAAAATTATAGATTGATTGTAACTTGGATGATTTACCTATTGCTTATAATTAACAACCTAGATTTCTTGAAATAATAGCATATTAATTTTTGGAGAATAATTACTTAAGGGTGCTATTGAGTTTAGTCATGCAATCAACAGGTCTCCAAATGGATTAAGATAATCATTTCATGTTAACTTTACTCTTGCAGAGACTGTTTTTAGCTAGCAATAATTTGATGCCCCTTGCAAATATTTAGAAAATAACTAAGATCTAGAGACTAAAAGAAAAGGGATGTAGTATATAACTTAAAGTGATTCATCTTCTGTTCAGATTTATGACCAGTACTGCGATGGTTAGGTTCATGAGTCAACTTGGCCAGGTGATGGTGACCCGTTGACTGGTCAAGCGAGCACTGTCCTACTGCTGTGAGGACATTCTGGGGACTTAAATCCTGAAGCATGTTGGTTGCATCCATGGCTGATTGCATCTGCAGGTGGCTAAGGGGAGTGTCTTTTGCAATGAGTGACACTTGATCTAATCAACTGAAGGCTTTTAAGGAAAGTTCAGAAGAGAGAATTTCTCTTTCTCCACTTCAGCCAGCCAGCCTCTCCTGGGGAGTCCATTGAGGGCCTTCATTGAAACTGCCAGCTCATAGCCTTCCCTACAGATTTTAGACTCCTCCTTTCCCACAGTTGTATGAGAAACTTTATAAATCTCATATTTATAGATATCTCCTATTGGCTCTGTTTCCCTGAGAAATCTAACTAATACAAGTAGTAGCAAACCTGATTATTTAAAATGACTTTAAACTGACCAATTTCTAGGTTTATAGATGTTTGTTTGTCTATGCCCTGAGGTTTTCCAATCAAGTCACCTTAAATATCTATTGGAAGGATACTGATAAGAATCATGATACAAGAAGGAAGGAAGGGTGCAGCAACTTAAAGCTCTACAAACCTAGGGACGTGTACCATATCTGAAGATAAGAGGAAAAACGTGTCTATAGTGAAAGTAGAGAGAGAAAAAACGATTTTTTTCTGTTGGTGCTAAAAAGCTTAGAGAGCCACTGATTAAGGTCACTGCCAATTTTATCAATGAGGAAACAGCTTTAGCAAGGCTTCAACCCCTCATTTTACCATCTTCTCGGCATGAGGATGATGGTTCTGTCAATGTGTCTACAATCAGACATAAAAAGGATTCAGGATCAACTAGACTTTCTTAGCAGAAAACCTCCCTATAATGCATTTTATGTATTCGTGTCCTCTATTTCCTGCAGGGCCATCAACCAATGCCCAAGACAAAAACTATAACGAGAGGGCGGGCCACGGTGGCTCATCAGGCAGAGTTTTCATCCGCCATGCCAGAGACCCGGGTTTGATTCCCAGTGCCTGACCATGCCAAAAACAAAACAAAAATCTATAACAAGAAAAAATAAAAGGAAAAGAAATAAAAGAAGAAAAAGTACCCAAATAACCACATTTGTTCATAGCTTCCCTGGAAAATAAAATCTAAAATGCTTAGGACAAGGCTTTGTTTCAAAGGTCTCTTAATAACATAAGATCACCTGTGGACAACAGCTGAAAAGACCCAAATCCCATGCTCTAAGCTGGTATCTAAACAATATATTTATAGTCAACAGCCAGTACAGCCTACCTTGCTGCTTTAGTGAAGTTTATTAAATATTTTCTTATCTATATGCTCCACATTAATATAAAAGATGCTTGTAAATCGACCCAAGTGGAAGGTGAATAATGCAATTACAAATTATGACAGGATAAAACAATTATTACTTATTTCTCTGCTTAGAACGCACCTTGAATTACTTCATACAGATAGCTTGACCTGTTCAGCCAAGTAGGTGTCATCAGACCTCTGATCTGAGTCTTAGAACTGCCTCGCTGTAGAGCACGTGGAGAGCAATAATGGAAGACATGGCCTAGAAATTTGGCCTTGATAATTCAAAATCTTGGATAAAGAGACATGCCTTCTGACAAACACTGCCTTAAACAGCTAAGAGAGTTTTAACTTCCAGGAAGATCCAGTTCAACTCTGAGCTTAGAAATTCCCCAGCTGGACTGTTAGGGCTCTATGATCTCAATTTTCAAATCTATAAGGACTCTTTACCCACTTCTTTGAATCATCTGTGACATATCCTCATTCTACCTGACCTCTCCTACTTTTTAGTTGGTTCTGATAAAATATCTTGACTGGTTTAACCACTGTCTACCCTGCTGCTAACTCTAACTATTCCCTGCTCTGGTTTCCCAGTTTGTGGCCTAATAAGGGCCTGAGTATAAAATAGTATTTGGAGGATAGAGAGATCTCTAAGATTAAAGATAAAACATAAAACTCTCTGACTTTCTCTCTCTCTCTTTTTTTTTTTTTTTGGTAGCTGAATTTTTTTAAGCTCTGGTTTTGTTTTAAATTAATTTTATCATCTTTAGCACTCAAGAGAATGAGGGTGAAACTGTACTCTATCTGGGAACAGTCTTTGGCCCTAAAGCTCAAAGCATGGCCCATGGACTTCAGTGGAACTTCAACATTCAGTTGGAGGCACAGAAAATTCATCTTTGGTTCTTCTAGTTGCATAATGTGCAATTTCATAGAGGCTAATAGATACTCACTAGTATTTGCTGAGTTGCTGGAAGGTACTACTCATAAGCTAATATCAGCACCTTACCAGAATTACCTTAGGACTCTAAAGCAGCATTCTTTCTCTCTCTCTCTCTTTTTTTTATATATGGGAAGTCACCGGGAATCGAACCCGGGTCCTCTGGCATGGCAGGCGAGCATTCTTGCCTGCTGAGCCACCGTGGCCTGCCCAAAGGCAGCATTCTCTTAAGATATCTAACAGTCCCCTAACGCTTCTGAGCCCTGCAAAGCTTTTGCGATTCATGATGCATTATCATGAAGACAGGATTTCTACAATTTGGGTAAGGGAATGTAGAGTCATTACCATGGTTCTGAGTTGGTCTTGTTTGCAGCCAAACATATGAATTAATGTCTGTGCAGCATTGCTATTAAAATATACATTTGTTCATCATTTGTTTTTGCTGTGTTGGTAATATTTGGATTGTTATTTTGTTCCTCTCAAATTACTTTTTAACATAGGGTTTTTTTTCCCACTGGAAAGCAGAAATAAATCAGGCAAGACTATCCGTAAATCACTGCTGTAAAGGTACATTTGTCAGGACAGGAAATGTTTCCAGTATGGGCCCCCCAAAATAAAAATTCTTGGTTGTGGCCAGGCAATCTTGGATTCCTGGATCTGGGAGAAAGACTTAGGATGGTTAGAGACCTGAGGAAAGGGTATCAAAGCCAGGCAAGCCACTTGACAGGTTTGCCCAGAGTCAGCCTTGTTTGTTTGTCACAGAGAACCCGAATTTGTTTCAATTTTACCTTCTTATTTGGGAATCATGAGAACCATTAGCTTTTTTTTTTTTTTTTTTTTTGCCTATAATCTGTTTTTGTCTAACATTCCTAGAAATTCATTTTCTACTTAGAATGTAAATTACATTTCCTATTTGTCCTCAAACCAATGTAGCATTTCTTGATGCTTTTTATGCATGATATTTATTGTTTCTTTGACATTTTTATTTAGTAGTCAGTATTAATAAATCTTCATGAAAGTAACAGAGTCATTGTGATTTTGTTAAAAATGCATTGCTTACAGTTTTTTGAAGAAGTATGAATGCTCAACTAAAAAGACAAAAAAATCAAACAAAGGAACAAACACTGTCATAGAAGAAATCTAGTTCCTCTTTGCATTGGTGAAATGAATATATTTGCTGAACTGTTAATTTTCTCCTGAACTTCATTTCGTTCTGCTTCTTAAAGTATGAAATTAGAGTTAAAGTTTCTCTTTAAAAAATGGGCATCTAGGCAAGAATATATATTATATATATATAACATATATATATAAATCAGTCATTAAACATAATTGTGCAATCTTTCATAAAACCAGAAATTTACTAACATTTTCATGATGTATTTCTGAAAAACATTATTCACATGAGCATTCTTCCTGATATCTAAGCAAAATTTCTCTTGTTTGTACCTATAGGGTATACTCTTTGATAACATTTCAGTGGAAATTGAGATGTCCCTCACTTCTTATGGGATATACTATTTTATAAACAAATAAATCCATCTGAGCTCTACTTCATGATTCATATGTTTTATTCCTCTGGAAAGATGGAGTCTATGTTTCCAAAATGAACATAGCAGTCCAGGCATCAAAATAATAAAGTGAAAATAGTAAAAGATATATAGTATTCTTTCTAATTTAATATAATCAAGCAACAATTCTAAAGAATTACACTTAAAAACTTTTTTGTTCCATTTGAATTGAGAAAACGTTTGTAAAAAGCTATCAATGACTGGCACACTAGAAGCCAAAAAAATGTATTTTGCTCCCTTTTCTGACTTACTTCTCTTGATGATTCGGTCTGGGACAAAGCTTTGCATATATTTTCTTTCTGAAAGGGGGTATTTCTGTTTATGAAGTTTAAAAGATGTTTAGATCTAGATGAGAAAAAAGAAAAATGGTGGTATTGATAAATATAGAAAAGGGAAACAAAATATTTTCAGTGTGTCATCAGAGAGATAAAATGAATGATGTACTGAGATTTTAAACAATTTACTGATAAATAATGTTTTCCTGCATTTCTTAAGAAAATGTAGTAGGATGTGGGAAAATGACATTAGTTTGTGGTCTTCTGTGACCCTAAGGTCTTTTACGAGCAGATCTTCCCCATCCAGTTTTTTAGAAGAGTTAATTTTTATATATGTGTGCGTGTGTGTACACGTGTGTGTGTGTACATATGTGTGTGAGAGCATGTCAGGGACTCTGCGTAATGAAAAGATACCACCCTACTTCTCTTAAAGCTGTGACCATTTTAAAGGAGTGTGGTCTTTAACACCTTATAAAATAATAGCACCTTCTAAGAAAAAAAAAAAGTCTTGGACATTACCACAAAATGTTATAGTTTTCACCCAAAACAAAGACAAGTGAATATTTAAGACGTGAGCTAGAATCAGAGGAGTATATCACATTTCTCAGGGTTGCAAAGTAAAAGAACAAAAATCACATTGGCAAAATTCCACAAATTAGTCTTCTTACACGACGGTACAATTGCTCTATACAGAGAAACTCACTCAAAAGATAATCCCACAACAAAGTGATTTGCTTAGAATAATAGGAGCCGGCAGGTCAAAATGAGAGAGTTGTGGAAACAGAAGTAAAAGAAAAGAGAATAATACGAAACGTATTCTCCCATTAAACCAACTGTTATGCTAACAAAGTATGTTTGAAATGCCAAATACTATCAATAAACTTATTTATCTGGAAAGAGCGAGTAAAAGCATCTTGACAATCCATAGACTTAGGAAATATTAAGGGCATGGGGGAGAAAAGAAGAAAGAAAAACTTGAGTAAATAAGCAGTGACTGAAACACTGAGCAAGTTCCAACCCTGCTTAGAATACTGTCCACATAATGAATATTTCAGGCCCATCTTGAGATCTTTCTATTTTTCAAAGACAAATAGACAAGAAGCATTTTACATCTGTTAAAGACTTCTGATTGGCATGGATGTCCAAAGACTGCCTCAAGATTGAAAGGCGGAATGTTCCTCAAAAGCTGTAGCTATGAAATATTTATTCCACCTTCTTTCATAGAAAGGAATGAGTTGACTGTAGGACATAAAACTCTACTAGTATTACCAACAGAATTACACGTCTTCTATTAAATGATTACTCTTAGAGGGTGAGCCAGGTCTTGTTTGTCATAGATGCTCAGAGTAGAATAATGCAAGTATTGTTTTACAGTGTTCACGTAAAAGACAATAAGGTATTTTCAAGCATTATGGCACAGGGGACATAACGTCTGCTAAAGATTCCTTAAGAAAGAAGATACCAGACGATTTTTTCCCCTGGGATTGCTTGTATGTTTAGTTTCTTTCTTTTAATTTCAAAATTATATTTTTGTCGATATCAAACTCGGCTTGCAAAAACCATTTGTACATAAAAACGCTGTAGCCATACCTTTGAGTATACTTTTTATTAGGCAAGGCAAAGACTCATGGGTCTCCAAATATTGTTCAAATCTCCAAAGCCAGCTGAATAAATAAACATTATGTGATCTGTAGCCCAAAAGCCTGCAAATGACTTCATATGATGTAAAAGGAAAAAAAAAAAAACACAACAACAAAAAAACCTACTATGATTCCTTCTAAGTATTTCTTGGAGCCAATGATCAGCAGTTTTGTTTAAGTTCTGGGACCCCTGAGCCTCCATAAAAATAACTTTGAAATATTATATTATGTGTGAAAATTTTACACACATGCACATTTATAATCAGCAGGCAAGGCCTCTGCCCTTCCTCAACTTGATAATCAACCATAGTGCCTACTCAAACATGAAAAAAAAATAAAAGATTCAGAACTCAAAAGCACATAATCTCAGTGCCATTTAGAACCGTGTGTATTTCTGAAATCCTCTATTACTGCAAATCTCTTGGTTGTATTTTCTATGGAATTGTCTGTTTCTCATTATCAAAGTCTAAAGAAATTTGATACAGTCATGTAACACTTGGGCAAGGAGTGTTAGAAAAATGCATTCCAAAGCTTTCGGCTTATCCTTTCTTTCCAAAGCAGTTACTACTGTCTGACTGTCCTCCTTTGGAGAAGCCAATTGGGATGGTGAAAAAAAATAATCAGACCAAAGTAAATTAAGCAATGGCCTGTGCCTGAATCAATCACAGATATCAGCTTTTAAACAATGAATTGTAATTATCAGGTGTGAGGGCAGTGCTTACATGGAGAATTCTTACTTTGTAAAGTCACCTTTTGCTTGCATAACGTGTACTGTGCCATTCTTCGAACGAAGTTCGCCAGAATAAGATGATGTGGGCACATTTTCAGGTTTGCGAGGTCTGTAACTGATTTCTTTTAAAACAATCAGATGGCAACTGGCCTTCGTAATTCAGATCATCAACTCCCAGAGATGGTACAGGCTACATTTGATTCTTTATCGTGGTCAAAACTCGGGGACTATATGTCACCCTCACGAGTGAAGATGGTGGAGAAAGCGAAGTCTGGGGAAACGTGGTAAATTATAACTTCAAAGGGAGTTTAGTATCTTATTCCAACAGGTGTTTTCCACCCATGTAAATCTGGCCAGTTATTCAGGTATTACACAGTGTTCAGACAACTCTAGATATGTATCTGATCAATTAAGATAGAACTCTGCTTTTGCAATTCGAATTTTTAAAAAGCATTCTAGTTAAAATACACTGCAAAGACATGCTGGGATAATTGGTTGTCAAAGTATATTGGTACCACAGAGTAGTCTTAAAATAGCAGGAAATGTAACTGAATGCTGGAAAGGAAATCACTATTTCACTTTTTCAAATAAAACATATTGCACCTCTGAGTTCACAATGGGATATTTGCTGAGAGCCTGTAATTAACTCATAATGATGAGAACCACAGTAATAAACATTTCCTTAGCAAAACAGTCACTTGTTTTAATAATTTCCTATTCTTTTGCTAGTTCCCTGTCATTTTTTAGTTAGTTTGCCACAGCCGATCAAGAAAATAATGGAGAAAAGGGCAACTAATTTTCCTAGAGTGGAAATATTCATTTTCATTTTAAGTAAAGAGAATACTTCTTGATAAAACTGATCACGTCACCTGATACTTCATATGGTTTAGGCAGAAAAGAGGGGATTTAAAAAATAAATCTGTCAAGTTATTTCACTCTGAAAACCCAGACCCAACAAAATCAACGTGCCCTTCCACCTCAGCTCACCTACAGCAGCTGCTCCCTGACTCCTCTCTCCTGCCTGTCCTGCACACAGCTGTTGGATTAATCTTCCCAAATAACTTTGCGGCACGTCAGTCCCTTGCTTAAATGCCTTCCAGAGCCGTCTAATACCAACAGTACAAAGCCCACATTCCTTGGCTAGGCATGAAGCCCCTTTTCCAATCTGGTTCCAATTTTCTTTTCTTGCCTCATTTCCCACTATTCCCTTACAAGGTAGCTGCCCATGTGAATTCTCTGTTCCAGATGACTCAATCACCTTTGTAAAGACTCCATGGTTTAGTCTCTCCCTGTTATTTGCTCAAGTTGTTCACTCTGCCTGGGTTGCTTCCCTGGGCTGGCCCCAGTTCCCTGCCTTTACTCAGGCAGATCCTTTAGCATTGACTTGGAGCACAGCATAGGTGCCAGGTGTGATGATCTGGTCTAGAAATGTATCTGAGCTGTCCACGAGATTCCAAGCCCCATGTGAGTAGGAATCTATCTCGTGTTCCTTTGTGAATCTTACAGTGTTTAGCACAGCATCATGGATGGTGAGGCACTCTATAAATACCTATTAATCAATAGAACAATGGTGACTATACACAAAATATTAGCCCAGCATCTGATTTGTATCACCAATGCCATTTAGAAATAGCTGGTTTATTACCAAAAATTACCAAGATTCCACCCCAGATTTATTTATAACCTTCCCAAAGTATATGTAAGCACAGCGCAAAGCCAACAAATCTTGCGAAGTATCTGGGCATGCTGAATCTGTGATATCTCTAAATCTTACCCTAATTCATTGCATATTAAAATGCATACCAAAAATTAAATTATTTAAGCAGTATATATAAATAATCTTCCTCAAACAAAACATTACTTAAGGTATTCAGAAGTAGCCAAATGTACCAGGCAATAGGAATTATTGGATCCATATTGGCTCTTGGTATGGTAGCCTGGCTTGGAGTGGGAGCTCTGCTAACAGCAGCCTACTTGGTTCAGTGTGTCCATGGTTGTCCCTCTGTCCATCTATTCTCCTGAGAATGGACATAGTCATGCTTCTCTAACACAAAACAGATTGTGTTCCTCTTCTCCTTCAACCCAGCCGATAGCTTTACCATCACACCTGAATAAAATCCAGCCTCTTCCCGAGACTTTAAAGGTCTGTCACTCAGACCTCAGCCCCTACCTTCAGTCTTCCACTCCCTGCCCAGTCCTCCACTTTCTGCCCCTCAGCCTCTGCCTTTACTCTTTCCTGACTCAAAATCTGGTATTTGCATGGTTGCCTCCTTCTGGTCATTCTCAAACATTTCTCCTCAATAAGTTATTTGTGACCACCAAATCTGAATTCAGTGGCTTCCTTTCCCTCACCATACTCTTTATGTCACTCTGTGATTTTTAAAATCGCACCTACTGGTATCTAAATAATCTTATTTATTTAATTGTGCACTCGCCTCTATCCATCTACCTCCACTAGAAGCAAACACTATTGGGCTAGAGAACTTGTCTGTATTGATCACCATTAAAGCCTCCCCAGATCATTTGGTGCAGATCATGTGTCCAAATGATATTTGTTGAATGGGTCACCTTGCCTAAAGTCACACAGTTAGTAAGTAACAGAACTAGTTCTGAAACCGAAGTCTATCTATCTCTGTAATCAATATGGCGACACCTCCTCTGCCTGGGTGTGGATGGAGTCAAAGACATCTACTTGACTGGCCTTGGAGCTGCAGGCCACTTTGCTCTGGAATGTACAGAACAGAAGTTCTAGACCCAAGATAATGGCACCAGAGAAAGCCCAGGAAGAGCAGCCTGTACCATACAGAGGACAGCATTGTGACTTCAGAACCTCCTCCTACACTGAGAAGTCATTACAGAAGTCTCAGCTGGAGGAGCAATCGTAGCTCATGAGTGAAGTCACTTATAAATTTACTGGAAATAACTCAGCACTTATCACAGATATATAAGATGTGGATGTATAAGAATGGAAGGAAAGGAAACATCTAAGTGAAGGGCACTGTCAGGTATTGGAGAGAGAATAGTAGGCAAAGGCAATAGTGAAGTCCTAAAAGAGGTTGGCTAGGAAGATGAGGGGCACTTACAGAGCAAGGGCACTTAGCAAATGAGGTTTAGCAGACTGAGCCTGGATGATATAAGCCCTCAGAACAGGTAAGTTCAATATCCTGAGTTCCCTGAAGAAATTCATGTCCCTTAGAAGGGAGGAAAAATCTGGGGTAAATTCCTCAATGTCTGGGAGCATGTTTTTTTTTTTTCATTTTCTCTCTGTCCATCTCAATTTCTTTCTCCTTCTTTCCTGCCTTCCTTCTCTCTCCTTCCTTTCTTTCCTTCTTCCCTTTTCTGTTCTCCTTCCTTCCCTCTACCTCTTTCCTTCTTGCCTTCTTTCTTTCCTTCTCTCTTCCTTTTCTCTCTGTCCATCTCAATTTCTTTCTCCTTCTTTCCTGCCTTCCTTCTCTCTCCTTCCTTTCTTTCCTTCTTCCCTTTTCTGTTCTCCTTCCCTCTACCTTTTTCCTTCTTGCCTTCTTTCTTTCCTTCTCTCTCCCTCTTTCTTTCTTGCCTTTCTTTCCTTCTTAGAAAGAAGAAAACTCAACTATCTATATGATTTGTATCCTAGATGCATAAACATTCTAAAGTCAAGGCTTATACAGATTTTATATCTTAAATAGTATTCATGTTCCAAGGAGGCCTGCATAGCGTAAAGAATGAGGACCTTAAGGTCAAACTGATGTGCCCCAATGCTTCTTACTGTGACCCCAGGCAGTCAGGCAGTTATGAGTCACTTTCCTCACTTGAAAAGTGGGGCTAAACAAATCGCAGTAGGGTTCTTGTGAGAATTACACAAAATAATGCACTTGGGACCTTCAGTACTATGCTAAAATCATAATGATGCCTAATACATGATAAATCACTAATACTCAGTTTTGATGTTACCTTTGGGTTGAGCTTTTGGGAATTGCTATATAGGGTTAGAGAAACACATGCCACTCTTAAACTTGGACTATTAATCTCACCTTACTTTAGGGAGAAGTCACGTGCTAAGTGCCCGATTACATAGACTATTGTGAAAAGTATAAAATTAAGAAGTGATGTTACTACTTCCAAACTTTATTCAAAACACAAAGAAAGCAAACAGTGTCTAATAACACAATGACAAGATCAAATAATCCATTTTATCTTAGCCTACCTCCACTGGCCAAGTTATGCAAGTATTATTTTTCGTCTCCAAAAAGAATATTATATCAAGTTTATCCTGCCAAACAGAACTGAACTCAGTGCTCATACGTTTCTTTTCTGTTGTATTTCTCAATATCACCTTGCTGATCCCAACCAAAGTACAGAGCCAACAAATTATTTAGGCTCCCTAGTAAAGATGCATGGGTACAAAAGGCAGTCTTTTAAAATAAATCCAGTCTCACCTATATTCAAATCCAATCTGCACTCTAGCTAGTATGATCTAAAACTGTAGCGTTACTCTGTGAGGGCAGCCTTTTGAGAACAAAAACTTCCTTGGTGAGCATTACTATTGACCATTATGTGATCTTTAATAAATGAAGACTAACGTAAAAATTAGAAAAATATTACATAATAATACCACAGGGATTGATTCATTGGGCCCTACTGATCTAGACTCACTTGAAATGTTCAATGTGTTGGAAAAGGAATAATGAAACACGACCAAGATTCAGACAAAGGCATGCAAATGATGTTTCCTGTTACAGAGATTGTTTTAAAGATGCAAATGCCTTTTATGTCATGATTCTGCAACAATTTATTTGCAATTTAACAGCATAGTAAAGTCAAACATTACCATTTATTGCCAATTGGAAAGGGGAAAAAAATGGGAAACTCTGTGTCTAGGGAGGGATTCTGTAGTTTGGCACATTTGCTGGTTCTTAAATTAAACTGCTTTTCTGAACGAGTTTGTGTATGAGTGTGTGGTAGCCCAATGTTCCTCTGACTAATTTGGATTGCTTGAGGCCATGGAATCATTGAGTGGTTCCATTCATGAACAGCAGATGATGCATGACAAAGCTGCAATGCTCTTAGGAGTAAGTTAGCTAGGAAGAGCTATACTATACCAGAGGGGGTTTTGATAAAACTTCCATCCAGGCTACAAATTGTAGACATTGATTTGAAATAAATTGTGACTGATGATCAGTCGATGACAATTTCCATAATCATTATGCCGTCAGTAATTTATCAAGGTAATGATATTTGTGTCCCCGATGTCACATTCATCCTGTACTGAGGGACTGAAGAACATGCTGTGATTTTTAAAAGCCCTTATTAAGAACCGACTGGTTGTGTTTTACTTCCAACCGTAAAGTAATCAGTGGGATGGCTAGAAGTGAATAAAACATTTAAAAAATCCTGCTAGGTTTGTAATAAAACTCTTTTGACAAAATCTGCCATAGCACGAAGGCAGAGATCTTATGCTTACAGCATTTTAATCAAATCTTTCTTATCAAGATTGCTCAGTGTAGTTTGCCAATATGCTTTGGAAAGAGATATTACAGCATGCTGGGCAAAGCAATCTGCCAAAGAATCTCCTCTTAACCCTCGTGGACTGTTTTTTTCCAATATGATTGCGGTTCCCTTTTAGATCGCAGCTACGGTATTTCTTAAGAACTATACTTTTCAGCATGTGTACAGTTAACAGATACATCTACATCCTGCATTGATTCCTGTTAGAATCCAAAATTACTGAACAATATTCCCATCCTTACTAAAAAGGAAAAGCTAATGGCATTAAACACTAAATGTCATAAGTATCTCTTCAGCAAGAGTGAAAGTGAGCTGAGAAAGTCAATTGCAGTGTTATAATTAACAAAATTAACAAGAGATTGCCATTATAATGAATTACGATTAGATTTCAAATGTTATAGGATCATTTATGTTTTCATAGAACATGGTTTAGTGACACATACCCCAATACAGTTCCAAGAACTTCATGAATAATTCTAGTTTGGCAACTTAAAAGTTTAACTAACTTAATGTAAAGCAAAGAGCTTTGATCGGAATAAGCTCTTAGAGTCTTAGATATTTATTTTCAAAACTCTATTTGCTCGGTTCTTGGAGATAGATTTCTAATAAGAGATCAGGAACGAACTCTTAAAGATCAAATAATCAAAATTATTTAATGTTGGCCACATAAATTTCATTTTTTCGAAATGCTAAAAAGTGTCCAGATATATAATCTACATACTCCCTTCTGTTTTCAAAATATTCCTGTCTTCACTTGTCTGAAATAATTACTATGGCTTCATAATCCCAACTCTTGGGGTATTTGCATCTTGTCTGGCTTTGGTACCTAGAAGTTGTTACTTAGCGTCAAATTGCCACAAATAGGGGTGATGATGATGGTAACATCTTCATACTATTTTTGTGAGAATTAAATGAGATGATACATGTGAAAATTTCCTGGTACATATGAAGTGCTAAAATAAATACTCCCATCCTTTTGAGCTATTTTCTTCTAATGTTGATATTAGCTGATTCTTTTAAGGGCAAAAAAACTATTGGAGCCATCGCAATCAAATAGCTTACATTTATTTTATATAAAAGGCTATACATTACAAATGCCTTCACAAATACCATATTAGAACCTCACCACAAAACTCCAGGTAACAAACAGGAAAGCCAGGTACTGTTTTCCCATTTTACAAATGAGAAAAGTGAACTCTTAATGTGGATGTAATTACTCAAGGTCACACAGGCAATGAGTAGAGTCAGGGACCAAAACTAGCAACTACTACTTAGGGGATGCCTAATCATAAATATTTGGTGAATAAATGAATGAATTAAAGAACCTAGTAATTCTGACCTCTATTCTCTCCATCACATAACACTGACTGATTTATCTCCGCCTTCATCCAGCACTCCCACTTACCAAGAGTTCCTCTAATGTGAGAAACCCAAGGACTAACTGTGATCTCCTGCTTCTTTTAATTCTTTGAAATTGACTTTTCTCTTGGTTCATTGGAAGGCCATGCCTGGGTATTAAGAGTGGGGTTCTGAGTTTAACAGTCTACCCAGGGCTCTGAGTTTAACAGTCTACCCAACGGCGAGGCAAATGGCCTCAGAGATTTTAAATCTTTAGTCCAGCACTTCTTGACCTATGTAGAAGGTGTCCTGTCAAGGTGACCTTATATTTTAGGTACTCAGGCCTCTGGTTAAGGTTTACAATTCAGAGGATGATGAAAGGGGTTCTGACCCTGCATTGCACTGATGTTTCACTAAGCAAACTGGGTTTAGTCAGAGAAACATCCTTGTCCTTAATGTGGACGTAATTGCTGTTCTTTTTGAAAACTATTGTCCTTGACTGATATGTTGTGTGTGTGTGTTTGAGTCAATTCTTACCTGTTGGAATATCAGGAAAAATCCTACAGCATGGAAAAGGAGACTTTAAAGGAATCACACCTGGAATGCCAACAGCCTTTCTGGACTGTTTTATTTTACTTGGGGTGCAAACACGCCCTTTGGGCTATCCTAGCGAGGCATCCATTCCACCCGTTCATGGTCTAATTCTAGACTGGATACCTTGGATGCCGGGATGTGAACCAAAGCAATGCCTCGTGTCCTATGGCTTGTACCGTGGGGGCGTTCAGATGGTATGGACCAGGAACAGGAAGGTAAATGTGAGTTAGACCCTTTGGGCAGTAGGTGGATTTTCCCTAGGGAGAGTTAGAAAGTCACTTACAGTAGCTTGTCTAAGGAGGGACTCTGTGAGAGTGGAGTGGACTCGGGCTGAGGCCACCGAACCACGAACCAAGGCAGCCCTTGTGATGGCAAAGGAGGCTACCATGTGGGTTTTACAAGGTTAGGTTGGTGGCCCATGGACCCCTGGCATCAGAAGAATGTGGGATCTTCCTTAAAAATGTAACTTGCCCCATTTCTATTAGCACTCCTAATTCTGGCTTCAACCAATCTACCTCTCCTCTAGCAGCCACCCAGGCCATATGAGATGAGGTGTCAGCTTCTCTAGCAGCAGTGCAATTTGGAAACTTAATACTTTTGAATGTGTAGAATGGAGCAAAGGAGAACACTGAAAGAGCAGTATTCTTAGCAACTATTCCAATAGAAAGGTAACCTAGCTTATATCTTTAAAACATTCAACAAAAAACATTGGCTTTATTAGGGTACTAGAAAAATTTCTCAGAAAATATTTACCCATTATATTTAGAAGAATTTTATAATTAAAATTAAAATGTAGGGCATATAATTATGTATTACAAAAGCAGCAGTAATTCACTTAAATTCATTACTTTAGGAGTATATATGTATTTGTGCAATAATTTTTTTATTACGGCAACATGATTTGCAGCTTAAGAATTATGGTATAAATTTTTTAAAATCCTTCAATAAAGCAGGTTTTACTGTACTACAGAAGTATAGATTTTTGTTAAACTTCGAAAACAAGTTTTGAAAAATATAGGCAGTCTATACAGCTTTTTAAAAATAAGAGCCATTTAAAAATATAGTAAGTGGCAATTGAAAATAAAGTAAATACCAACATTATTTCTAGACATATTTGATACAAAAATATACCAAACTTCTATTAACAGCTTATAAGATGATTTATTCTGTGCTGTTTAAAATTGTGTCTTTTGTTAATCAAACCACATTGACTAACACAGTACAATCAGAGCTGTTAGAAACAAAATTGCAATTTTTACTCACACAAGGAAAGGGTCAATGAGAATGAAGGAAAAATGAACTTTAGGACCAAGAGGAGAGAGGAAAGAAGTAAAAATAAAATTAAAGATGAAAAGAGATAATTTAGGAAGGAAGAAATAACATACTGGGGATGGATGTGAGGGAGAAGAGAGGAGAAAGAGAGAAAAAGACACAGAAAGAAAGAAAGAAGGGAAGAAGAGAGAAAGGGGACTAAATTTGAGGACAAATACTTCGCTAATGAAATGGTAAGAGAAGGAGATGGATAATTCAGTCTCCAGTATGAAGGCAAGCCAAAAATAGCAGCCGTGTCTTGCCAACCCACTTTCCTCTTAAAGGAAAATAGCGTTTATTTCAGTGTTTTGTTCAAGTCATGGGAGAACTACAGAGATCACCCTTTGTGTCTGTCAACAGATCATAATGGGTATTTCAAATTTTCAGAGATAATTAAAAAAAATTCCAACAATGTCTGTGGAATGTCATACAAAAGGACCCGGGGAAACTCAATATACATCAGCTTGAAGGATGACACCATATTCCATTAGCTTGCTTTTGCTATGACTTTTTAAGTGGCTTTTAAAAACATTTTTGAATTTTTAAACACATTAAAGAAACACTGTAATGCTTTTTAGTGTGTGAGCATGTAAAGCACTTTTTTTTCCCTGCAGCATAATTGAAATCTAATTAATCATTTTCTCTAGAGATATTTTTTAAAGACAACTATTGTGACAACAATAGGAAAATGACTTCTCACCACGGAAATATTTCAATTGGGGCAACAATATAATTTTATGCACGCTTATGCACATTTTCATTAGTTATGCTCTCACAACCTGCAAAAGAAATGAACAGTCCAACTGAGATATCTGTGGACACACATCTTTCACAGGATAGGAATTGTTTATTCATCGTTCGAAACGAGCTATTTCAATTATGTTCATTTCTTTTCCACTCATGAATCAGAGGACTCATGTTCGCGCTCTAGTTTTTGAATAAAATATCAAGCATTTTTCTCATGATCGTTTCGCTGGTGATTTAATTATCTAGAAGACCCCTTCCCGGAGCTGATGTGTGGCAGAGTGTAGTGCTGTATGTCGTAGCTTATGAGTGAACTCTATGGTTTGGTGCCAAATGGTTATTTCCTGTTTATATACCTGGGGATGTGGGTTTCTCTATATATTCCAGCCGGTTGACTCATAAAAGAATCTGGAATCCATTTCTTGGAATTGTGACATCAGGAAGCACAATTCAGTCTCCTACCCTCTACCAACCCTCCTGGATATAGACGTTTTCAGGGCCCCTGTGTCACTCCAGATTCTCCAAACCGTCTAAAAAATCGGTCTTGGAGATTCAGGGCTGACCCTTGCTGTTTTCAACTGCAAGCACATTCCTATGTCCGTCAACTTTTTCCCTCCTTGAATAGTTATTCTTTTGGATTTGACGATTTCCAATTAAACAAATATGATTACACATTATAATGAAGAATTTTGGTAATAAATGAAGTTCTAAAGTATTGGTACTAGCTTTGGTAGGAATGCCCACCAAATGTCTGGTTTATTGATGGATGCATGACATGATAAAAACACTCAGCATTCATTCATGTCCACCAGTGCAGGCAAGCAGAGCACTGATTTTGGATAAATAATAACTCGGTTGTACACTGAGTACCCCATTCCCCTCCATACTGTACTACAATGAGACCAGTTGTGAAAACATGAATGTGTGAAATGTGAATTTTTCTCAAAAACCTTGTTTATGTTCTGTCTTATCAATAAGATTTAAATGTCTTTGATTCTACTTCTGGCCTCGTCACCATCAATCTTAGATCCTGTCTCTGTTTTCTCATTTGTAAAATAACAGATGCTAGGTGACCTATAAATTTTCTAGCTTAATTGTTCACACTTCACAGTCCCCATGCATGCGGATGTGAATTTTAGGGCCTCCTCGGAGGACACTGAAGATATGGCACTTGTAATTCTTTCTTAATCCACGTCAATTTTAACATGAGAACATAAACGCCATGATTTCCAAAAACAGGAAGGCACTGACGTGTCTATTGGCAATAGAGGAGATAAACTGCCCAGTGCAAAAGCACTTATATACTCCATAAAATTTTCTGTATCCAATTAATAATAATAATGCTTGTAAAATAACTGTAACAACTGAGTCTATTTTCAAATATATTAATTTTATAAACTGGACTGAAACTGTAATTTGGTCTTTTCTGTCTTGAAAAGAAGAGGCAGTTTAATTACACATATACGCAAATAGAACTTTTTGAGTTAAAAAATTTGAGCCTAATGTGAGATTTCTTTCAAGTTTAATTCTGAAAAGTTACTGAAAGAAATCCTCTATAGGGCTCTACATTTTTAATCTCTGAAAGTTAATAGCCCTAGTCAACGCCACACGCTAAACACACACACACACACACACACATATGCATAGTATGCAAATGTATCAGCACATCTATTTAAAAATATATATATATTTTATATATCATACCTCGTATAGAATATATAATCAGCATATCTATATCTATAAATATATATCCTCTTATTTATATATAAATATGTTTTATCTAATATGCTCATAGAATATTTTGCTATAAAACCTATCATTTTACATGTGGCCCTGACAGCTTTGAGCCTCACCAGTCCCTGTGGCTTAACCATGAGGTCCCCTGCGCTCGCCAGATGTGCCCTGTGCCCAAGGGGCCAGGAGCCCCCCACAGCCTCCTCCCCTCTCAGCTCCATCTGGGCCTCAGTCTCCCAGGCCCCAGCCCCCTGCCAGCCTGCGAATTATCCAAACAAACCAGGCACAGCCTCCCCTGGGGACCAGGGTGCACCTCCCCTCTGGGCCAGCAAGGCGTGTCTCCCACAGGCACCCTGGTCGCACTGCTCCCCCAGATGGCAGTGCCCGCCCCTCCTGGGCCACAGGTACATGTGACAAATAAGCCGCCACCAGTCGTATCTTTCCAGTGGCATGAGCCCTGAGTTCACCATCTCAGCCGTTTAGGGTGGGGATGCCTGTTTCCCCAATGGGGTAAATAGGATGTGGTCAAAACAAATACGTGTATGTATATATATATTTCTCAGGGTGAATTCACCATTTGCGTTGTTTAGAATACATACTTAAATATTTATAAGCACTTAATATATATAATTTATATGTATAACACATATACATACATACTCAATATATATAATTTCTATATATAATACTTGTATTTAAGTATATGTCCTAATTGAGTCTAATGATGAATTCACCCCCAAGGAAAAGGGAATGATACAAACTAAATGCCATGACGCTTGCAACCAATTGGACTTAAGACTTTTCTAAGAGAGAATAAGGGTCACCTAAAGCCCATAAGCAGGGTGGGATTGAAGACAGCTTGAAGGAAAAGCAGGACAGATGAGATCTATTCAGATTAAATTGCTATCTCTTAGCCCTTGTCTATGGCCCATGTCAATTTTTGCTGAAAAAAAGCTATTGAACTTCATTAACAAGGCAGATTCCCTCTTTTCTTTTCTAAATTCAACCAGCAGAAATTACCCTAATGCTAAAGGTTTTCGTATGTAAAGCTGTGAAATTACTAATTCACTTGTATTCCCCATTACGACGTTTTCCATATGGACAGGAATTTCATATTGAATATATACACATACTTGGAAATTCAGGGGCCATGGAATTCCTCCAGGGGAAGCAGCTAAGCTTCCAGCTGCTGGTGCCCTGGGAGCAGCACCGCGTGCCCATGGGTGGCATGGACACGGCAACCCCATGTCGCTGCACCCTGGGGCGCCAGGCCCGGGAACAGAGGGCATCCCTGATTTCTGCTGCAGTGTTCGAAATTTATTTATGGTTTTAGCTGTCATTTGGGCTCACACAATGATTTCCTCTTTGATGGCTCAATTTCAGAGCCCACACGTTGCCAGTTCTATATATAAATGCATTTTCACTCTTTAATAACGTTTCTTGAAGCGTGGTTCATGCACTGTGATACTGGAGTCACCAGTAGGGGTGGTTGTAATGCAGATTCCTGGGCTCCAAGCCCAGGATTCAGAGCGCGGACCTTAGTAACTTTTCTCATTATGCCCAGCACTTAGCCCAGAGTCTAGCACAGAGTGATCTGTCAATAAATATTTGTTTGAAGAATGGATTGACCAGCGCTAAAATTTAAGGAATGAGAGCAATTCCTCTATTAAAGAGAAGAAGCAAACTGAGTCCACACAGGCCCAGGAAACATTGTTCTGTTATATAAATACTCTTCAAAAACTGGGCCAAAATAACTCAAAGGAAAGCCACACTAAATCTTTAAGTTGAGTCAGTGGGAAAATCAGATTTATTTGATAATATTCTACTTTGAAGACAACCTTACAAAGTATTCTAGTAAACAAACTAGCTTTTTTTCTAGAAGTTTTCTCTCTCAATCGCTAATATGCAACACTTTAAATTTTTAGCACTGTCCTATAACCTTCCAAAGCTAGATTTTAAAAAGTTAATATGACATGGCATCTAAAATTTTAAAACATTTTCTGCATTTGTTTATGTTTTATTATTTACTGACAAACTCCAAGTAACAAAGGCATTTTGGAAAATAAAATGCAAAAGCATTTAAAACCTATTCAAAGAAAACCATACAGTCAGGAAAGCAGCAAGAGCAACCAGGAAGAAATTGAAATATTCTAGGAAAATAATGTAGGAAGAAGACTTCAAATACCTAAATTGAACAAGACACTGAAGAAGGTGGCATGCATATAAAATAGGGCATTTCCAAGGACTTTTCAGTAACAGCAGTAAAAAGTTAATACAAGTAGAAATAACCAGACTCTGGAAATTTGTAAGAAAATGGAGCAAAAGTGTAAGATGTCAACAGGATAGAACAACAAGCTCAAGCCACTAAATAATCCTGGCCTGACACATTTCCCTCTTCCAGTTCAAATAGGGATTGGGAGCATGGGAAGTAATTTGTAGTACTGAATAATATATCTTTGCACTACATTGAGGGAATGATTTACCCTTACATGGGACCAACTAAATTTATTGTTGACGCAGGTTCTGTTTTAAGGGATAGAGCATTAATAAATATATGAATCCAGGCCAGTCTTGCCAATCTGTTAGTCTAAAATCTAGGCAAGTGCAGATTTCACAACCGGATCTATGAACCCATACACACACTCATCAGAGAGGGCCGGCCAGCGCAGTGTGCCAGACAGGAAAGATTGCTAAAACACTCAATTTTAGGTTTATATATCGAAGTTCAAAATCAGATAGACAAATAGATAGACAGATGGACAGATAGATAAATGGATAGATAGAAAATCAGGCATATGAAGTATATCTTCTTTTCCATTCACTAACACTTTAGACTAAGAACCAGAGATTTTTCTCATAGAGTTTACATCCCAACATTTCAAACAAACACCATAGTAATGAATCAGTGTGAAAAATTAAGTATATGTGATCTATGGATTCCCAGGTTATAACAAAATTTGGACCAAATTCCCCTACTCCCATCATTAGCATTTCACAATTCAAATGCAAAGGATATCTCATTGCTCACTAACTTCAATTCATCTGCTCAAATACTGGTGTTCAAATAGCTGAAAAACTTCGCTTAACAAAAAATAGTCCTGAGCTTTGTAAACAAAAGAACAGGATCCATTTCGTAGACAATACCTCCGGTAACAAAGTCAATGCTGCAAGACATTCGGTTGGCTTAGTCTTTAATCATACACATTTATAAACAATGTAGGAGACTTATTGATCCCCAATACTTAAATATCACATTGCACGAATAACGAATGATATAAAATATGCAAAATAATAGTACATTAGCCTAAATAACACTAATAAATTGCACAGCTTAGCATGAAATTGAAAATCACTAATGGAACACAGGGCAGTTTGTTCATGCAACAAAGCAAAGACTCATACATAATGCAACAAAGCAAAGACTCATACAGCTGTTAGCAGCAGGCTCAGAGAGGACAATTTAAATGTGTTTTTATAGACAGACCGGATTGATCTGGGAAGTAGTTCTTGAGGAGATTCCACTCACCCCGAAGACCATTTTGGGAGAGAGTGTCATAATTTTCCACTTGTATCTGAAACTTATATTGCTTAGATCACCTGGATTCTTTATGTCAAGCTTTATGAGTTAAATAGGAATACTTTTAAGAACTTTATGAAATCACCAGTAACATTGGTAATTCGACCTGTTATTTTTTTCCCTCTCTGTCACATTTCTACTCAAGATTCAAGTTCCATGTTCTATAAACTTCAAGGAAAAAAATCCATCACCTTCGTGCTGCAGACAGCACCTAATTTAATGAAAGCTAAAAATATGCCCAAATAAGACTCAACTTCTTAGTATACTGAAGCCTCAGTCTGACGAGATTCAGTGTATGACAGAAGCTGGTACTTCATAGGGCTATCTCAGACCCATTCAAGGGAACTGAGTCACTGAACACATTAGACAGAGCATGTTAGGGGTATGTCTCCCTGCAAGTTGATACCCAGGCCGAGAGATTGATCATAACATTATTAAGTAAAGCTCTAGTGTTTTCTACTTTCATTTTTACCTTAATATCACCTCTAAATTTAATTGGTATTTTAAAAAAGAATATAGTTTGAATTTGAACATTATGTATCTAAAGGTGAGTGTAAGGATGAGAGTTTGAAGGTGATATGAAGTTGTCAAAAGTCATAAAGCTGCTACTAATTTCAAGATAAAAATAAATTGCATTACTGAAGGAAAAGCTTAGCTAATACAACAGGGAATACAATAACGAGTTCACCTAATATAGTCCCTAAAAGTGAAGAGAAGATTTGAGTCAAAGGAACTTAGAAAAGATGGAATCTGTTTGTAAGTGAACACCCTGGAGACAAAGAGAAGTAAAAATAGAGTTTTGTCCTTTACTCCTTTCTATGTTCAGTGGCTCATTTCTGAGTTTCCTTCTGAATTATGATCCTGCGGCTCATTTGGGAATTTCATGTTCATCTGTCATATTGTCTATGATACATTAATGATCACTAACACCAATACAAACAATTTCAATGTTAACATTTCTACAAAACAGATCATTTGAAGCGTACTTAGTACCATGACGTGCGACTACCTTTAGAGACGTCTGGACTTGGTCTACCATAAAACAGTTGTGATTATGCTCAGGTGACCTCTTAATATCTTAAGCTAATTGACCCAGCAATGGAATGCTCAGTGAGAGAACACCTGCTTTACGTGGATGATTTGCTACTACTGAGTATTAAATAGCAAATGGATTAGCCAGAAGGGAATTGCAGAGAAATAGTTATTATGTCGTTGGCGCAAATATTAAGTCTTAAAAGACTATCATAAATCTCATATTTGGGGAATTTGTTAGTTATGTCCTTATGTCAAAAAGCTTGATCAAAATACTTGTCATGAGAATAAAACAAAAGAGCAAATAAAAACAGAGTGATATAGGATTAGAGGCTAAGACAAGAAATTAGGATAAAATAGAAATCAATGAAATACAAGTATAATATGACCACTGAGAAAGGGATAAATGTAGCTATTTGCCTCTTGATTTATTTTTGAAAAATGAAAAGGAAAAAAAAGGAAAATAATTTATTTTTCCATTGCTTTTTTAGTCATTCTAAAAGATCACAGAGATTTTTAGCTATTAACTTGGATTATTTTGGTAAATTTTAAATGATTACATTTGACCAGAATTTTCATTTATTTAGTAAACAAATTTTCCTAAATGTAATAAGCAAAATATATTCTTTTAATGGTGTCTGTAACCAATAGTCTTCAACCTAGAAAAATCTCTCTAGATAGAAACATAGTAAACATATGTAGTACATGAAAAATGAAGAAGAAATTCCATGTAACACTAAATTTGTACTTAGCATCGAAACTCAGGGCTACTTTATTTATCAAAAGCTTCTAAGTTGACTTGGATCCTTGTGTTTCAGAAATGAATACACTCAGATAGTTTGCTTTTAACATTCAAGGGACATTACTTTCATAGATGTCAATTTTTGCATTCTTTCCATGGTAGAGGACACATACACTAATTGATACATCAATATATGTTTTTGGCACTCTAAAGAAAGAAGCCCAAATCAGCCTTTTATATAGATACAGAGAATCTATACTCTTACAGATACAGAGAATTTTATAGATTCTCAGTGTCTGTAAAAGAAACGGACAATGGAAAGGTCATAAGTATTTAAAGCAATCCTATTAGTGCTTTAAATGACTTTTAAATATTTTATTTCAAATGAGATAGTATTAACGACTATTTAAAGAGCAAAACAAATGAGAACTGAAACCTAGAAAAACCGTAACAAAGAAAGGAAGCATGTAGGTACTTATTTTAAAACAAAAAAAATTTCTAAAAACAAAGTTCAGCATGTGATTTTCAAATTTTTGATGCAAGGGAACAAAGAACATTATTTGCTAAAAATGGAGATTATAGGTATCACTGTAAGAGATTCTGATTCATCCAGTCTGAGGAGGGACCCAGAAAAATGCATTTTTAATTACCTCCCCAAGATGCTCTAATGCTATTGCCTTTGGAAACAATTGGGAAACACAATTTTAAAATGTGAATATACATACAGTCAAAGAAGAGATACTAAAAATTACTATTCTCTGAATTATAAATTGTTTTTAAAATTTACAATATCCTCAGTCATTAGTAAGAAAACAATGAGTCTCCATATATCATAAACATAAAGGATCAAATAATAGAAGATAATTACAAGACTAAGATACTCAACATACATAATATTCAATCCCTAGATACACTTATGTATATACAGTAAGAATAATCTTTTCGATTCTAGTCTTATTTAGAGGCTTTCCAAATTTTTAATATAAACTGGTTGAATTAAAATAACTATAAAACTATAAGTTATTGACACTTTTAAGACAACATGGGGCCTATGGGGAATAAAAAGCAAAAGAAAGAAAATAATCACTCAGAATACTCAGACCAAAGATTGAATGAAGATAGGAGTCTAAAAATAAGGAAAACCTTAGGGAAAATATGTCTCACTGGGTCTTGAGATCTGTGCTCTCATAGCATCTAAAAGCAGGAGCTCTAAAAGTTCGAGGATCATATAACATGAGGATTCTAACAGGATCACCACTCTCCATTTGTGAACCTGGGCCTAAAAGACTAAACTTCTAACTGAAGGAAAAATAAAAAATTATCACCCACCTTGAAGACTGCTAGAAATAGCATCTATATCATAACGTGGAATTAAGCAGGGGATAAGGTTGGAAATCTGGGAATTCATAATTATAAACCAGACTTCATCGATATTCACACTTAAATTTCTATGAATTCAGAAGTTGAGGCTGACTGAACACCTCAAGAAAAATGTAATTTAGGGTAGACCCAGACTGGCAGTGCTCCAAAAGAAAATAAACTCATTCTGGAGAAACTAGCTTATACTAGTTTTCAAAGAATAACCACAGCTTAAAAGACATATATATTTGCTCACAAAGCAAAAAGTAAAAAACAACAAACAAATCAACAAGAAACAAATCATATAAGGAAACAAAGCATCATGAACAAAATCCAGTAGGAATAACAACAGCAAAGTTGGGCCCATAAAATGTTCAGGTTGGAATATTCAGCCAAACAGTACAAAACAAGTATGTTTAAAATGCATCATGAAGACAGAAAGAAAAAATATGAAGAAGAGAATTCTTAAAATGAAATATGAAATACCTGAAATGAAAATTTTAGTTGATGAGTTTAAAACAGATTAGACATATCTGAAAAGAGAATAGTTGACCTTGAACTTAGAACTGAAAAATTTACTTTAAAGCTTATCCCCAAGACACAAGGCAATGAAAATATGAAAAAGGGTGAGGGATCTTTGAGGATAGAGAAAGAAGGTCTAACAACATTGTAGTTCCATAAGAACAGAAAGAGAGAGATGTTGACTGAGGCAACATTTGAAAAGCTGATGGCTAACAATTTTCCAGAACTATTGGAAAGGTGTCAATCCATTGATTTCAGAAGCCCAACGAATTAGAAGGATTAAGAAAAAGAAATCCAAATCATACCACTGCATGATACCCAAGACAGAAAGATATAAAACGCAGCCAAAGAGAAAGACTAAATTCATAGAAGCAAAAATTAGAATACTTTATGAACGAGCAACAGAAACAATGGATTCAAGATAACAGTGATATATTATCCATAGAGAAAAAAAAATCAAAACTTCTCAAACTAAAATTCTAGTTAAAAAAAATTTAGATGACACAAAATTTCCAAACAAAAACTGGAAGATTTTACTCCCTGCTTACCCTAAGTAAAGGAAATTTAAAAACCATACATAGCATATATACATATATTAAAATTGAAAAAATATGCATACTTATGCTTTGTATAAATACATATATTATGCATGAATATATGCATATATCCATAAATACACATACTATATATCCACACATACAAACAGATAGGAAGAAAGAAATGCTTATAACTGATAAATCTGGGAAGGGTACATGGAAGTTCTTTGTACTAGTCTTACAACCTTCTTTAAGTTTGAAATTATCTTAAAATTTAAAAATTATTAGCAAAAAGAAAACTGCTATGCTTCTGCTCTAAGTCAAACAGATAAACTTAGAAATAACCAAAAATAAAGACTATATAACAAAACGTGTGGAATATTGATAAAGAATGCCTAGAGGGAAGTTTATAGTCTTAAATACTTACAAGATCAAGGAAAAAAGACTAAGAATAATCAAACCTGTATTTTAAGAAGTTAGTAAAAGAACAACAAAATAAGCTAAGAGGATAATATGAAGAAGGTAATAAAGTTGAGTAGAAATAATGAGATGAAAATTCAAAAGAGAGAAGCAAGAAAGCCAAAAATTGGTTCTCTGAAAAAGACAAGTAAAATTGGCAGCTTCTAGTGAATATTCAGAATAAAAACAGTAAAAGAGAAAATAAAAAATATTAGAGATTAAAACATAGTTTTACATATTACAGATACCCTAAACACATGGATAAAGTTTTTGCCAATAAATTTAAGACTCCAGATGAAATGGACAAATTCCTAAAACATCACATTAAACTAACTTGAGAAGGAACAGAATATCTTAATAATATTGTTAATCCTGTAAGAAACATAATCTATATTATAAAATGTTCCCACCATAAAAGTCTAGCTATAGACATGTTTACAAGTTGAGTTCTACCAAACATTCAAAAAATAAATATCTCCAATCCTATACAAACTATTTAGAATGTAGAAAAAGAGAAAGTCTCCCAAAATCATTTTAATAAGTTAGAATATACTGATTTCAAAACCTGACAAGGACAGTACAAAGAAGGATAATATCAGATCAATTTCACTCATAAATGTAGATGCAGAACTCCACAATAAAAATTGGTGAACCAAATCCAGTAATGTTTGAGAATATAATTATTATAACAAAGTGGAGTTATTTGAGAAATGCCATTGTGGTAGTCACTTCTAATATTTACTTATATCAATTCGCCCACTCCTCTTAAGAGCATGGCAGAATTTCATTTCTCTAACCTTGTGCTGGTTTGAAACTGTTATGTACCCAGAAAAGCCATGTTCTCTTAATCCTAATCCAATATTGTGGGGCAGACCCATTGTACAGATTATTTGTATAGATTATTTCCATGGAGATGTGTCCCTGTCCACTCGAGGTGTGTCTTAATTAGTTTGCTGGAGCCCTTAAAAGACCTCACGGATACAGAAAGAGCCCAGAGAGCAGAAACCTAAACACAGACATTTGGAGATGCTTGGAGAACCGACATAGAAAGCCATTGGAATTAGAAGCTGAAAGCAACAAAACCTGGGAGCAAAGGACCAAGAAATATCAGCCATGTGCTTTCCCAAGCTGAGAGAGAAACTCTGGATGTGATTTCCCACTCCTGGGAAGGTTCATTTTATTACCACAGAAAGACCTTTAGTGGCTCTGTTCCTGTACTATAGTAAAAGTATAAGCATGTGTGACGGCAGCCCATCAGCTCAGGTTCTGTAATGACTAAAATGCAAATAAGGTTTTCCTTTGTGGAAACCTTTTGGGCATGTAGCAATTAATATTTTTAGGCACTGGCATTTTGGGAATATTTATTAATGCAGCTACACCTAGAATATGAGGATAGATATAACATTTTATTTAACATTAGAAAATGTATTAACTGGCCACATTCACAGTTTAAAGAGAAAAATAATATAATAATCTCACTGAATCTGAACAGAAGCCTGTGATACAGCTAAGCACCCATTAACCATAAAAAAAATCTTTAAAACTAGAATAGAAGGAAGCTGAAAAAGGACAGTATGATACAAAATAGTGAAACACTGAAAATATTCTTTTTATGACCACATTTTAAGGATGTGAATACCATTTTCAATGAGTCCTAGACCATCTAGTAAAACAAAATAAAAACTAGTAGAAATATTATAAAGAAATAAAATTGTCCCTATCAAGAAATGTCATGACAGTTTATATATATTCAAATATAAAGGTAAACCATTAGCATTAACAAGAGATTTTAGCAAGGTTGTCAGAAAGTGAAATACTATACAAAATCATTTGCAATTTTTACATTTCAATAAAAAATTAGCAAATAAATTTATAATATACTATTTAAAACAGCACACAAAAAGGGGCTAGAAGGTGGCACAGTGACTTTTGGAATTTAGTTTGTCCTCTAGAGCACCTAGTAAATAGCCAGGAATGGTACAGAACAATTGCTGGGGGACAGTGACTGCACACAGCATGCACCAGTCTGGAATGGGTGGAATAGCTGATAGCCGAAACAGAACTATAAGTCTCCCAAGCTACGGAGGCTGGCACTCCTTCCCCATGGGTATGGCAGGCAGGTTCCCCAAGGGAAAAGGAAACAGACTTTATAAATAGCAAGGGCTTAGCTCAACCAAGTTCCAACTGTAGAGTTAATTAACAAATTCTGACTACTGAAAACAGGCCCCCAGCACAGATAAACCTGGAAAAAGCACTTAAGGAACCAGGAGTTTTCAGTCCAGCAGAGAAGGGGCAGGGCTGATTGAAAAAAAAAGAAAAAAACAAACAAAACCAGAGACTTCTTGAGTTGGACAGCACAAAATTCTTTTCCTAAGAAAATGGAGGACATAGAGCCTGGAGATACATAGAACCACATACCAAATCAAGCTTTTGATTGGCAAACCTGGGGAGTGGTGTTCTGACTCTGAAAAGGCTTTTTGTTTGCTTTTCACTTCTTAACGGCTCACTGGATAGAAGTGCAAGCAGTCTCAGGCTCCAGCACTGCCCTAGGCGAGGGCAGAAGTAAGGCATGTCCAGAACAAAGTAACTAATCAGGTGAAAGAGTTATTTCCCTAAGGGGCAAAAGGCATATTTTCCCCAAGAAAAGTGGAGGTGGGGCCCAGCTCAAGTGCAGGCCCTCCTTCATAGACTTCAGGCCTCAGGGCTAGAAAACAGCAGCCATCAGTGCCCATCTACTATTGCAGCCTCAGTCTCAACCACACCTCTGCAAGGGAGAGTCTGCTGAAATTAAAGGCATCATATCACTTATCTAATGGTAAGCTATGGGTAGACAAGCACCATCTTCTGAATAGGATAGGAAAAGCACAGACTCTAGAGGCTTCACAGGAAAGTCTTACAACGTGCTGGGTCCCATTCTCAAGGTAAACTGATGATAGCTGCTCTCTACTCCTAAGATGTGGTCCTGTCTGGTTTGGAAAAATCTGACTGGGGTCAATAATATCTGAGAAGACACTCCTCAAATAAAGGCTCCATATAGGTAGGAAAAAGAAAAAGAAAAACAAGAACAGCAAAATTCTGATCAAACAGGACCTATGCTAGAGATCTAGAATAAGTTGAACTGAATGTCAAAGAAAAGATGCACAACACAGCCACCCAGCAAGAAAACCCGAGGAAAAACAGTGAAAAGAATCTCCAGAAAGTTTTAAACTATAAGGAAATCAAATGGCAGCACAAAATAACAAGTCATACTAGGAAAACTGAAGATATGGTCAGTTAAAGGAACAAACAAACACTTCAAGTAAGATACAGGAGTTAAAACAACTAATTCAGGATGCTTGAACAGACATGCAAAATCTCATCAAAATTCAAATTAATGAGTTGATGGAGGGTATAAAAAAGACATTGGGTGAACATAAAGAAGAACTAAAAAATTTGAAAAAACAAATTGCAGAACTTATGGGAATGAAGGCACAATAGAAAAGATGAAAAAAAAACATTGTAAACCTACATCAGTAGATCAAAGGGGCAGAAGAAAGATTCATGAACTAGAGGACAGGACATCTGAAATCAGACAAACAAAAGAAAATATAGGGAAATGAATGGAAAAATATGAATAGGGTCTCAGAAAATTGAATGATAGCATGAAGTACATGAATATATGCATTTTGGGCATCTCGAAGGTGAAGAGAAAGATTAATGGAAGAAATAATCACTGAAAATTTCCCATCTCTTATGGAAGACATAAAATTACAGACCCAAGAGGTACAGCATACCCCAAACAGAATAGATCCAAATAGACATACTCCAAGACACTTACTAATCAGACTGTCCAATGTCAAAGACACAGAGAGAATTTTGAAAGCAGCAAGAGAAAAGAAATCCATCACATACAAGGGAACTCGTTAAGACTATGTGTGGATTTCTCAGCAGAAACCATGGAGGCAGTGGTATGAGATATTCAAGATTCTGAAAGACAAAAACTGCTAACCAAGAATTCTATACCCAGCAAAGCTGTCCTTCAAAAATGAGGCAGAGATTAAAATATTACCAGACCAGCAGTCACTGAGAGAATTTGTGTCTAAGCAATTGGCTCTCCAAGAAATACCAAAGGGAGCATCACAGGCAGATAGGAAAATACAGGAGAGAGAGGCCTGGTGAAGAATATAGAAATGAAGTCTATTAGTAAAGGTAAAAAGAGAAAACAAAAAAAGATATGACATATAAAGGCCAAATAGAACTTTGGACTTAAAATAATACAGAAGAACGTACTGTCTTTACAGTAATAATATTAAATTTTAGTGGATTAAACTCCCCAATCAAATGGCATAGACTGTCAGAATGGATAAAAAAAACAGGACTCATCTATATGCTGTCTACAGGCGACTCACTTTAGACCCATGGACAAAAATAGGTTGAAAGTGCAAGGTTGGGAAAAAACATTTCATGCAAACCACAGCCAGAAAAGAACAGCAGTAGCATACCCATATCAGACACATTAGACATCAAATACAAAACAATTAAAAGAGAGAAAGACACTATGTATTAATAAAAGGAACAATCCAACAAGAAGACACAACAATATAAATATATATTTATGCACTGAGTCAAAGTGCTCCAAAATACATGAGGCAAATACTGACACACCAAAGAGAGAAGTAGACACCTCTACCACAACAGGTGGAAATGTCAATTCCCCACTCTAATCAATGGATAGACCATCTAGACAGAGGACCAATAAGGAAACAGAGGTTTTGAATAATATGATAAATGAACGAGGCTTAACAGATATTTACAGAACATTACACCCCTCAACAGCAGGTTATAAATTTTTCTCAAATGCTCATGGATCATGCTCAAGGACAGACCACAATCTGGGTCATAAAACAAGACTAAATAAATTTTAAAAGATTAAAATTATGCAAAACACTTTCTCAGATCATAACAGAATGAAGTGGAAAATCAATAACAGAGTGTCAAAAAACTAACAAACACAAGGAGGCTACAAAACACACTTTTAAACAACCAGGGGGTCAAGGAAGAAATAATAAGAGAAATAAGTAAATATCTTGAGGCAGATGAAAATGTAAGTACAACTTATTATAATTTATGGGATGCAGTAAAGACAGTGCTGAAAGGAAATTCATTGCCTTAAATGCCTATATTGAAAAAGAAAGAGCAAAAATCAGGGATTAACTCCTCACCCAGAAGAACTAGAGAACAAACAGCAAACTAACCAAAGCAAACAAAAAGAAAGAAATAATGAAGACTAAAGTAGAAATAAATGAAACTGAGAATGTGAAAACAATGGAGAACGTCAAAAAAAAAAAAAAAAACCCAGAAGTTGATTCTTTGAGAATTCGACAAAAATTGAAGACCCTTAGCTAGGGTGATGAAAAGAAAAAAAAGAGAGAGAGGTTGCAAATAAAATCAGAAATGGAAGAGGGGACATAACAACTGACCTTCAAAAATGAAGAACTCAAAAGTTTGAAAAAACAAATTGCGGAACTTTTGGGAATGAAATAAAGGAGGTTATGAGAGAATACAATGAGCAACTATATACTAACTAATTAGATCACATAGATGAAATTGATAACTTCCTAGAAGGGCATGAACAACTGATACTGACTCAAGAAGAAAGAGATGACCTCTGCAAACCAACCACAGGTAAAGAGATTGAATCAGTCATCAAGAAGCTCCCAGAAAAGAAAAGTCCAGGACCAGATGGCTTCACACATGAATTCTACCAAGCATTCAAGAAAGAATTAGCTACAATCCTGTTCAAACTCTTCAGAAAAATTGAAGAGGAGGGAAAGCTACCTAACTCATTCTTTAAACCCAACATCACCCTAATGCCAAGGCCAGACGAAGATTCTACAAGAAAAGAAAATTACAGACCAATCATGAATATAGGTGTAAAAGTCCTCAAAAAAAAATTACTTGCAAATCGAATCCAGCAGCATATGAAAAGAATCATACACCATGACCAAGTGGGATTTATTCTAGGTGTGCAAGCCTGGTTCAGCGTAAGAAAATCAATTAATATAATACACCATATCGACAAATCAAGGTAGAAAACCTCATGATCATCTCGATTGATGCAGAAGAGGCACAAAAATCCAATTCTAGGATGATAAAAGACCTAAATATGTGTATGCCATGTGGTATTTAAAAACATTTAAATGTATATGACGCATTATACTAGTCTTCAAGCTGGAGACAGAAGTAGGGAATCATGTGTGTGGGGGGAAATAAACGGTTATTATTTGACTTTAAATATTGACTAGTATGTCAATCTACTAAGAATTTGAGCACGGTGACTGGAATTAGTATTACCCAGAGAGATTAGAAAGGGGAGGTGAAGTGTGAAAGCATAGGGTAGCAAACAGGACTAAAATAATACTGGAAAAGATTCTGGGGAGAGAAAGATGAATGAGAACCAACTTTATCCTCAGGGAGTTCACAGTCCATCATGAGACTTAACTGGCTGTCTCTACCATCACCGCCACCCCAAACTCTCCTCAGCATCAAAAGCTGTACAGGAAGGGTAGAGAGTCACGTGTAGTTAAAAGGCTAACAAGGGCAAAGATGTGAGATCACCTAACATTAGAACCCTGAAAATAGAACCTCTCGCAGAACCCTTTTTGAAGAAAGAAAAATGTATCCATTGTGGAATTCTCCATCAGACAATTAACCCAGTGTAATTACTGGCTGGTGAATAAGACAACTTGTTGTATTTATATCAATTACATACACATTCTTTTAATTATGTACCTTAATAGTCTTACTACTGATAACTGGGAAACCACAGGCTTAGTAAACATGCGTACCTCATCACTTTCTTCACTATGTAACTAAAGTATTAGATCATTAGATCTGTCAGATTTCAGCTGAACATAAAATATACATGTGTAAACACATACTAAATACCCTGGAGCTGATCATATTGGGTACCAAGAGGGGTGGACTTGCCCATCTCTTACAGAAAGTCATCTTTCCGTGATCACTTGAGTCCCATTATTTAGATAATTACTGTAATCATTATGACATCAAGGACTGTCAAAGTCTAAATGTGCAAAAATTAATTCACTAAGTGTAACTCTGTGTTGCAATGAAGTCCATGAAAGGCCACTATGCAAAAGAGAAAACGCAACTTTGGTATTCTGCCAAAATGAGAAGTTAGTATCACGGTTAGAATATCAGTAGGGCTCTGAATGATTAGTGAACATAAAACCATAGCAGGACCACGGTTAGACTTAGTTATAATTAACCCACATGGGAGCAAAAACTCAGATTACATATAATGTTTCTCTAAGGAACTAAATTGGAAAATCCACTTCAGTTTCTTGACCCTCAAATAAATAAATTCATAAAAGTGACCTAACGGTTGACATTTGTTCGAATTTGAGGCTGTGACAAGAAACCCCACTGATCACCAGTGTTTTTTCAACTGCAGTTATTGGCTTGCTCAGTGTCCCCTTTCTCCTCCACCATTCCGTGTCTGTCCTTTCTGAAGTGCAATACTTGACCAGAAAGGACACCTTTTTAAATGTCTGAGAATTTTCTGTAGCTTCCTGTTCGGGTATCAAATTTCTAGCTTCTCTGAACCTCCCAGCATTGCAAAAAGGCACTTGAAAATTAAGACGTGGAATAAGAAATCCTTTTCTTTGGAGTTCCTATGTAAAAAAAAAAAAAAAATCTATTTTTAAGACCAATCCCCCAAATCGGTCCCCAACCTGCCGGTCGTAGGATGGTATTTGGCCCTTGGTGGAGAAGTTATGAGATGTCGGGTTTAAAAAAATTAACTTATTAATTAAGCACCTCCAAACTCGGAGACCCTTATATACAGGGTCCCTCCTGTCTGACTCTGTCTAGACCATCTCAGGAAGAGCGGCTGGCGCGTGGGTGTGTGACGGGTTCACTTACAGGTCGGCTGAGAGGCTCCCCCCACCATTCCCCATCCCCCAGCCTGTGCCAGGCCTGCAGGCAGGAACTTGAGGTTGTCCTGGTGAGGCGGGAGCCCAGGGCAGCTGCAGACCAGCTGGAGGCCGCACAGCCGCCACTTGGTGCCAGCGAACCCAAACCCACGCGTGAGGTGATTGCAAGCCTGCCCACCTCCGCGCTCCCTCGTGCGGTAAGCCTCCTGGAATACTGGTGATTAGGCCCATATTTTAAACTGTTTTGTGACTGACAGGACAGGAAAACAATGCATTTGAAACAGCAGTACGACTCTTTTTTTTAACACAGATTTAGTCGGATAAGTTGGGCATCTCTCTTTAGTCTAAAACAAACAAACACGACACCGGAACGTGTTATTGAACATGCCATATGTCTGAGTTGGAGAATAAAGGGTTTGATTCAATAAGAATTTGTCAAGCAACCGTTTCGAGTGCGGCAACAGGAGCAAACGCTATAGGCAATAGCAAGCCCCTCCATCCTTCTTGGTTTGTTTTAGCAAATTTATTTTTCCTGTAAGGCTAGTTTTCCTCATTCTGCGTACTTGAGTCTAAAACGCGGGTCAGTGGGTAACACAATCAGTCTTTTACTTAAAACATCCAAAGCTGACTTTAAAAAAAGAAATCCTGTATGTAAGGGTTCCCGAGTTTGGAGTTGCTTAACTAATAAGTTAATGTTTTTAAACCAGCATCTCATAACTTCTCCACCAAGCGCCCGGTGTTGTGTTAGGAATCAGGTAAATAAATTCTATAGCAGTCACTCCTTGCCCTTGAGAAGCAAATAGTCCACAGAGGATACAGGCATATTACCAAGTAATTTCAGTCTAATTTAATACACAGGCCAGTGCAAGTTGCTAAGAACGTGGCTAGTTGTGCTGAGGGAGAGTAAGAAAGCCTGTCTGCAAAACTCAGCTAGGCACAGAACACTAGGAAGAGCAATGTGAAATGTGGAGGGGGTGTAAAAGCAGAGACTTTCCCCCCGTTAAAGGCAGGATGTGGCATGTTTGAATGCAAAAGAAATGGCCCCAGTGAGTTAGGAAAGTTGGAGCCATACTAGCAAAGTTGGTTGGACTTTGGATTTTATCCTGGAGACAGCCAGGAACTGATCTGGGGTTTTAAGCAGGGGAGTGACATGACCAGGTTCTTTTACTACGGTAATTCAGCATTTTTAGGGTAACATGGAAGGAGTGGAGGCCGAGTCCAGGTGGGACACACTGCAATAGCCCAGAGGAGCTGCAGTGAGGGAGCCTGTGTTGAAGCAGGGCTGACGGGATGACGGGATGACGTGGGGTGGGCGTGAGGGGTGGGGGTGGAGAACAAGCCGAAAGGATCAATTGGGTAGAGACGGGAGGGGAGGGGGAAGTGCAAGGCGGGGAGACTTCCGTTCCAAACGCTCCCCCAGTCTCCACTTCTAATGTCAGGAAGTTCTTTTCTGTACCAAACCGCACTCTCTTTAGATCTTATTTGTCGCTCTTTAATTCTCTGGAGAAATGGAAAACAGTTACTAGCCTGCCCATGATAACCTTTTGAATACTTCATGACATTTATTGCATGCTTTTCACTTTCTCTTGTCTAAGTCACAAATCTCAATTCCTTCAGCTCTCCAGTGCCCCACTCCGTCTGTTTTGTTGTCTCAGACTTTTCTTTGCATTTTCGTATCTGTTTATCAAATGTCCAGGTCATACTTGGGCTCATGGTCTCCCCAGTAGTGTGGGAAAAATTCTTCAATTTTGGAGGCACAGGCCCTTGCATGGATCAGACCTCTGAGGCAACACTGTCCACCGCCCACCAGGGCTCTACCCAGATGTCAGGGTCTAGCCTTCCCCACATCCACATGACCCAGGACCCTAGGGGACACCCCTCTGCTCCCTCCATACTCAGCCCACCCCAGAACTGGTCCCAGTGACCTAAAAGTAATCACAGCCCAATGGCTAAGGGTTGACTCAGGGTCCAAGACTGTGAGACAGAGTTTTCTAGGGGCAGCTGGGAAGGTGCTTCCTTACTTCTCCTGCAGCAACTCTTTTAGTCCTCCTATGGATATGTTCTTATTCAGCTATGAAACCTGGAAATAAGCAGATCGTCTGAGGGTGAAGCTGGCAGATGGAGGTAGAGAGAGTCAGGAGGTTTGCAGAAGAGTGCATCCAGTTACATTACAAGAACACCGAAACCTCACCCTCACTTCTGTACTACCATTTTGGTGAGTCAATTGTTTTCTTATGCCTCAAACTAGTTAAAATTAGGTTCTCTAACAGGCAGCTAAAAGAAACCCCCTCTCTTGTATCTTGTATTCTCATTAACATATGCAGAGGTCAGATTTGCTGCTGCTGCTTCTTTTCTTTTTTTTTTTTTTTTAACAAGGCTCCTATTTCATTGCTTCTGGTCATTTCCACAATTTCAGACACATTTTAATTCATCCAGTGTTCTGGTACCCACTGTCAAGAACACAAATGAAGTAGAAAAACCACGGTCTCTACTCTGAGGGTTTATAAAGTAGCTTGCAAGCCAAGAAGCACACAAATTACACACTTTGCAAACAGCATAGGATGGTTTGCTGTCCTATGGAAGATGAGAGACGAATGGATTCGGTATGGTGGAATGGGACTGGACCTGGGCAGAATTCGGACAGTTGGGGAACTGGATGACATTTCCTGTGAAGGGAGAAACAGGAAAAGCACGTCTTGTTTTGAGTCTGTCTGGAAAAGCACCTGCCATCTGGGATGCCATCAGGAGAAAGGCTCAGGGTGCCGGAAGCCAGGCAGAGCAGTTTGGGCATCTTATATCAAGGAAATATAACCAGCACTCCAAGTCTTCCTCTGATCTAATTTCCAATAATTTCCTATTGTTTCTCTAAATTCCTCCATACCCTGAATGAGCAGAGAGGAAGAGCTGTGTTTTAATCACTTTTATAACATCAATCACACTCAGAGTGTGATGACTGAACTCTGGGGTCCTTCTGAATTCTTAGTTTAATTGCTCCCAGCGCATAACTTTTCACCCCTATTTTATCTTTTGTGTAAATGATTACATATTAGCTGGATTCAAGGCGAGAGGTACTACTTGATGGGCTCCACCAGGCTAACAGAATGTGGTCTTTACAAGGTTTTGTTCTTTGTTATCCCATGTCCTATGATTGATGTGCTTGAAAGCAGATTTTTATGGGACGTTCCAGTATTTTTCAAAGTATGGAAATTAAGTTTGGGGACCTTTGAAAAAGACTGGGTTATTTTACTTTAATTTTGCTTTTATAATAGAGCCAATATGCCTTCATGTCTAGTCTTTTGTAACTCAAAAATTAGTTTTATTGGCACATTAGGTGCATGATAATTAAACAATGGGTTAATGCTTTAAGGGTCAAAGAATTTATGGTAACAATATTAAATAATAAACCATGTAGCTCGTCTTACTTTTGTAGCAGAAAACGAAACCAGAGAAATAAAAATTCTCTAGCAAAGACAGTCTTATAAGAGTAACACCTGTAGATGACAAAATTGCCTCCTAATATATATATATATATTTGTTGTTGTTGTTTTTAACATGGACAGGCAGGCACCACGAATCAAACCTGGGTCTCTGGCATGGCAGGTGAGAATTCTGCCACTGAGCCACCATGGCTCTAATATATCTATTTTTAAACATTATGCAGAAGGAAAAAAAAAACAGTTCATTGTTGATCATCTTTGTGCCAATTATATTTAATCAGGAAAAAGTACATTTTCATAAATCATGAAAAACCAGATTTTCTGTGGGAGGTATTAAGGTGATAAAAATTGTTTTTACCTCCCATTAGGCTAATGTTAAATTGGGATTTATGGATAAGAAGAGTAATAGGAAAAATACACCAGAATTTAGGCACAAAATGAGGGAAATATCATTTTGAAACAGAAAACATTGAAAATTCCAAACATTGAGATAAGTTTAACATCTGCAGGAGAGACCTACCCTAGGAGAATCATGGTGATGGTGAGGAGGTTAGATAAGGGAGAAGGAAGGGGAAGTGACCCTAAGACTCGGGACAAGAAGTTCCTTTTGGTGTGTGCATACCAGCCCTCACTCAGGTGGGCACCTGAAAAGCACCAGTGGAAAAGAGCAGCTCATCAGTCCCCTATTAGCATAGCCAGAGGGGAAGGAGCCTCCAAGTAATGGAAGGATCCCGACCACAGAGAGCTGCCCCTCCTCTGAAGAACGCAGGCTCTCATCTTCCTCTGAGCGTGGGCCTTTGCAATGCATTAAAGTTTCAAGCTATACACACTGGGTGGTCTTTGAGTTCTTTCCTGTGGCTAAGTCAGGAACCTTCATGGTGTCAACCCCTGGCCGGGGCTAGACTTCTCCAAGAATTCCCGGGGCTCTCTCAGGCACTGAGCTTATTAAACAATTTGACTGCACACACTGACTTGTCCTTGAATTCCTTCCTGTGACTGAGTCAAGAACCCTCACGGCACCAGCCCTTGGTTGAGGTCTTGATTTCTTTGAGAACTCCCAGGGTTGTCCAACATCACTGGGATCAAGAAGGCCCTGAGTCTTTTGGGGACATTTAAGAAGGGTGCAATAATTAACATTTGTTATGTGTCTACATGTGCCAGCACTGTGAAAGGTAATTTATATAACAAAATCTAATTCAATCCTTATGTCTTGAGGGGATATTATTTTCTCTATTCTAGAGATAAAAAAAATGATATTAGGAAGACTAAGAGAAAGATATAAGCTGGATCCTTAAAGCATTAACCCATTGTTTAATTATCATGCACCTAATGTGCCAATAAAATTAATTTTTGAGTTACAAAAGACTAGACATGAAGGCATATTGACTCTATTATAAAAGCAAAATTAAAGTAAAATAACCCAGTCTTTTCCACAACTGTCCTTGTGGAAAACATCTAGAATGCACAAAATCACGGTACCAGGGTGGCACTCTTGGAAAGTTCATAGGGATCGCTTTCTTTGAAACCAGAATCCTCCTCCAATTACCCCCATAGCATTCTCTACTTACACATATCAGAGAACTCGTCACCTGGAAACTCTATTCTCAGGTGCACTTTTCTCTCTCCCATTAGGTTCTTGAAGGAAAGGATGGCACCTTACTTGGGCCCCATTCATCAGGACAATGGTTCAAGCGCAAGTAGTTTGTTTATCTGGGAGGTGAAGGAACCACTGGTAGGGAAGTGAGACAAGCAAGAGAATGCAATGGGTGTATTACCAAATCAACTACCATTGTGGACACCTGCAGTTTCCTCTTACTGGAGAAACCTGGGAGCCAAGGTACAACACAAATGTCAGAGTTAAGTTACCCTCCAGACATGGGTTAAGGGCTGTCCCTGCGATGCAAAAAGTGCAGGTGCTGGAGAGCTGGAGGCGGGAGGCCAGGCAGGCCAGTGCGTGCTGAAGCCCTAAGGCTGAGGGTGGGCTCCGCAATATCTCTACAAAACCCTTCACACCTGGCATGGAACCTATTACATCGGAGGTAAGCAAGAAACATTGTTGAGTGAGACTGACATTCTGATTTATCAACTGACATTCTGTGAACCTGGCTAGAGGGAGCACGCCTCTCCGAACCCAATCAATTTAGGCCAATTGACAAGATTCTATTTAGACCTTTAAAGCTTAGGATGAAACCCTGAACAAATGTGACTTTACCAATGAAGTATCTGAAGTCTATAGTTGACATTCCCTTTTAACATGTAATTGATCCCATCAATATATTTCTTTTATCCTTATCCATGTATCAGTATCTACCCAGTGCAACAATTGGTCAGAATAACTGGTCTGAAAACTCTAGAAATGGGACCATTTCAGACACTCTGTACATGGCTGGGGAGGGTCCAGTGATGCTGTTGTGACAGGAATAGTTTCAGAAATACACGTGAAGATAGTCCACTCTTCAATGATCTAATTATAGTGAACAATCTAAGATGGAAAACAATTCACCAAGTGAATTCCAAAGACCCTACTTAAGATAAAAGGCTTTTTTTTTTTGTCTTTGTTTTTATTATTTAAGCTGTTATTTCCCCCAACACTCTATGAGATGAATGAAGAAGGAGAAATGGGTCTAAGCACCCTGGCTGGGAAACATATTTACTGCGTGTAGTGTCAGGCTGTGCTACCCCAAGGCCGTCTCTTGAGAGAGAGGGTTATATCATAGAAGCATGGTAGGGTTTGGAATGAGAAGTCCTGGGTTCAAGCCTTGTTTTGCCAGTTACTAAGTGCACAGTCTTGGTCAAGAAAGATGAACTCTTTGAGCCTTAGTTTCTGCATCTGTAAAATAGGACTCTGGATATTTCTTTCAGATATTCTGAGGATTCAAGCCAATAGTGGCCTTGTAAATGATAAAGTGCTACACAAATGCCATTAATGCTGGCAGGAATAGGAAGGGCTGACATTAGTATTTTCCAGACAACCCAGAAAACCAAGAAGGCTTTACTGGTATAGGACCCTTTGGCTTGGGTCAACCATCCCATCCACAGGATGCGTGGCTGCCTGGGGGTGGGGGGTGGAGGGGCTGCTACCCTGAATGTTACTGAAGGAGTGAATCAGAGACAATGAATGGAAGCGGCTTTGCTGTAGCTTTCTCTCTCTGGAATCAGGGCATTAACCAGGAGACTGTGCATGTTTGGTTTAGTTGGAGAAATAACTCTGCCCTTTTTTCTCCACAATGAAGGTTCAAGACAGAGAACTATGTTCCTAGAAACTAGCTTCCAAACAAGCAGCACTCTCTTTCTGCCTGGAAGCCTGTAGGGTGGCATTAACGCCAAAGTCTTATAGAGAGATACAAGGAAAAGATCTGTCTGTTCTCCTAATGACTAGGTTCTTATTACTGTCCCCCACACAAACACTCACTGTGTCTCCTTGTCTTGCCTTGTCTTCATGCATGAGTATAATCAACAGGCAAACAGCCCCTTGGAGCTCCCCAACAACTGCCCCCTCCTTTGCTCTCTGTATGACCCTATATGGCCATGTCGGGCATTGTCCTGCTCTCTAACGAGTTTCCCATGTTGCTGTCCCTGCTTAGCTAAGATTGCCTCCTTCCTGGGGTCTCTCCAGCAGCCACCCCTGTGGAGGTGTGTCAGTCCAGCTCGCCTTCACCTCAGTCAGAGAGATAATATATTTGCAGATAGTGACTCTTGGGGAGGTAAGAGCTTTCAAAGCATTGCTGGAAGTGGATTATTCTTTGTAGAGGAGGAAGGCACATCAACAAAGAATTTGTTGTGCTAAGCGGACATTTTTCAGAAAAAAGCTCTGCACCAGTGCACGAAAAGCTTCTGTGCCAGCTACTTTTAGAGCCGTATGGCAGTGCCAGGGCAGTGCTTGCTTCTGGCTCTGCAGAATGCTCCCAGCTGTTTGCAGATAAGGATGGAATGGAACTTGAACTCTACACAGATTGTTTCTCCCTTGCAAACAGATGTGAACTGGGTATTGATAGGGAGAGGGCAAAAAGAGTCTAATATCATACTGGGTTTGAAGAATTACTGATACTGAACTTAAAAAGTTGAAAAGGACATACAGGGTCCTAGAGGACCTGTCAGTTAGTGTCAACGGCTGGCTGGTTGACTTACAACAGCTTTGCCCTCTCCACCAGGCTTTCCTCCTTAGCCTTGTTTACTCCTACCTGCAGTCTTGGAGGCTAGAGGAGAGAGGTGTTATGATCCCTGTCCTTAGGACTCACCTGTCCAACTGTCCAATGTCATCCAGCTAGGAAATGACAGAAATGGGATCAGAGCCAAGCTTCCTGATTCCAAATTTTATGCCACTGCTACAACACTGCAGTTCCATTCTGGGAATGAAGAGGAAGGTGTAGGAGTTGGTGAAATCCTCCATTTTTTGTGGGGACAAACAGTGGAATTTGTGAATTTTATCTTTGTTTAGAGCAGTGGTTCTTAACCCTGGTCACACAATAATATCATGGGGAGCTTTGAAAGAAAACCTTTGCTGGAACTTCACCCCAAACCAATTAAATCCAAACCTCTGGAGGTTGGCCCAGGCAACTGTATGTTTCAAAAGCTCCCTGGGTGATTTTAATGTGTAGCCAGGGTTGAGATTCGCTGCTTTAGAGCAATAATCAACAAAACACTCGTGGCGTTTTTCCACTTTTAAACCTCTTTGGGAATGTAGTAATGAAAAAATCCTAATAGCAACTTTGCCAGCAGCCTCAGAAGATGGTTCTGGCCTTGATCCTTAGCAGGAATTTGAATTTATCTAGAGATCAACTGACAGATGAGATGGTAAAGAAACACTTCCGCAGCCTGGGATCTGTAAGAGCAGAGCTGTCAATCTAGAAAATTCGTGAGATAAATTGCATTCTGCTCCCCTCACACCTTTTAATTATGCTATCTTAATAGTTTTACTACTGGTGACCAGAAAGTTAACACTTGTCAGCGATAGTACTATCGACATGTAACAGTTGCTTTTCTTCATTAAATAACTCCTGGTTAGTTTAGTTGCTCCATTGCTTATTTTTTCTTTTCAAATAATTATGGATAACTTTATTCATTTTGTGCTTAACTTAGCAAATAGCTTTTGCAAACATACCATTCTTTGGGAAATGTTAAGAAATGTTAGAGCTGCATTGGAATAAGCATGTACTGCTGGAATGTTTTTTGTATTTCTTTAAAATCGACTTATTACTTACAAAGTTTTGCCAGATTTTTATGTGAAAAACTCCCTTTCCATTATTTTAATTGTTTCTCCTATATGGAATTCTTTAAAATATGTGCTAATTAGCAAGCAAAATTTAGGAGTTACGTTCATTTGTTTATATATAAGTGACTCATGTGTCAATATCTCTATTGGGTTCTGGAGTCACAGATATGCGCAGACTATGGACTTTCCCCTATGAGAAATGCTGTGACACAGATATCCAAATGTACGAGTGAATAAAACAGAGAGGTTTCAAGGAGGAATTTGATTTTTCATTGACTCCATTTAAGCTATTTCTTAATAAAAATTTAAGACTTTAGCTCTTGAATCCCCAGATCACCAAATTTTGAGTTCTAAGGCATATGTTTTTTTTTTCACATTTTATGCAAAAAGTAGGCATGTTTATAAATCTTTTTGTTCTCTGGAAAGTACTTATGCTAACCGTATGTTTTGTAATTCAGGGTATTATACTATCAATAAAATACGTATTGGCAGTGAATTGGCTGAATTAGATTTCCTTTCTGAAGTTTACCAAATTTATAAATACCAAGTTAATAATACCCTTTCCAATTTCTTTCATTAGCTACTACCCCCTGGAATGCCTTTCCAAACCCTTGTACTTTAATTTCTATACCAATAAAATGGTGAACAAATACTATGGAGAAAAAATATGGTCAAATAATTGGAATCTCTTTTTAAAAAAAAATAGTAGTTTTACGGTGCTAGTAGAAGCACTGCAGATTCTTATGCTAATGACACATGGGGATACTACTAAGGCTGTTGCAGTCATTTCTGAGAATTAAATTAAAAATGTGACAGGTAGCCCATAAGTTTGCGTAACTATCAATCGAATGGACTTTATATGGCCAGTGACTAAGTCTGTTCTCAAATGTCAGTTAGTGCCTGGTGGTCTTAATGCATTGTAACCTAGTGGCCTGGAGTAATTAATGTGCCTCCCTAAGCAATCTACTTTCCATCAGAGCATGGCTGACACACCGTGCAGAATAGAGTCCAGTGAGTTAGAGGGTCATTTTTCATTAATTTTGATTTTTTCCCATTGTCACAGGTGCTTTGAATATTAAATCTTGGCTGGATCAGCAACCCATGCTGTTATGATGTGGCCATTTTTCATTCCCCCCCTCATGGCATATAAAAATGGACTGTGACATTTAAGTGTATATAGTTTTCTGGTTTTAGAATCAGACAGTGGGGAAAATTCTTTCCCATTGTGCTATATAATATTAAAAAAATGTTTGTTGGGAGGACAGTTTTAGTACAGTGAGTACCGAACTAATATACATGCAGTACTTTTCATAGATTATGATATTAGAAAGACATGAAAAAAAACCCAGACTGAAGCCCTCTGTAAGACTAAGCACATGTACAGCAGGAATTTTGCCTTTAAATGTCTTCATACAGCCATATCTTTTTAAGATGCAGCAATCTTTAAAATGATGTTGTTTCCCCCTGTACACAAAAGCCATCACTTCAAAAGCCTTTGATTAATTTGAGCACAATCAAAGGCACATGAGATAGCTGCCATTTAGTGAGCCAAAGCAATCCAGTGTCACCCGCAATCAACCCATCGAGTTGTCATCGAGTCAAGCTGTGACAAAGACCATGACAGTTACAAGCAATAGTTTCCTTCAGTGGTTTTTCATAATTTCAATTTTTTGTTACATTTCCAGATTTCCAATAGTTCTGATAGGAACGCTTTAGCAGAGAAATATTTTCCCCAGGGGTTACTATCAACAACTTAGTGTATTGGTTTGTTTCCTCATCATTGATTCAAGTAGAGAAGCTCATCAGGCAAGACACATTGTGATTACAGTTGCATATAAATTATTTAAAAGGGCTCAGCCAATCAAAACAGAGATCTAAGTGACTATTTTTCTCTGATGCCTTTGTAACTCCTACTCAAAAAGCAAATTTCTGATTGATAGAAGAGTTTTGAAGTTACTTCAAAAGGGCCATTCTTTGGGGCGGGAGGAGGATCTTGATATGAGCACTTCACATACTTCAACAATAGCTCTTTTATGACAACTTTACAGAGAAGAGGGGGAGAGACAGAGAGAGAGAAAGAGACCAAAATAACAGCAAACAGGGGAGTCAGGAAGCGGATTGAGGCAGGGAGAGCAGGCCAGGCAGATAACTAAGGCCCATCATGTGGAAAAAGAAATTTCACACATTCAGTGCTTCCTCCCATATTTCAGCTTTGACTAAAGAAAATTATCACTGTCGAATAACCGGTTACCCAAAACACACTCATTTAATAGCCAGTTTCCGTTCATGCCTTCCAGTGGAAACATTCAGCACTCTAAGGCAAAACCACTCTCAGGCTTGGCTTCATACTTTTGAACATCACCTGTGCGGAGCAGAATGCTAACCACTTCTCACCTGCCTCAGTTTACCATCCTAGTGCATTTTGAGATTTTCCTTTCTTTTTCTTCTCTTCTTAGATGGTATATCCCCCTTTTTCTCACTATTTGCATACGAATGTACATCAGCTCTGTAATTAAATCTCAGAATTCTAGAATACATTATTTTAGAATCTGTGATAACATCTTTTCTCAAAGTATGTAGGTGAGCTAGCACCACTACATGTTTTATTTCCTGAAATAAAACCAACCCTGGAAAAACATGGAACCCACTAAGAATTAGCAGAAGTATACTCCAGAATTGCCAATAGAACATGTCTTAAATTTGAAGGTACGTCTAAAAACATCATCTTCTCCTTAAAGGACATTCTATAAATATCTAACTTCTCACACATTAAGAAGTATCGCCAAGATGGAAAGCTTATCTCTGGACTTATGACAACAGTAGAAAAGTGAGAGAATATATCAAGCAACTATTCCAAATAATATGGAGAATGTACTCCCCACTATTGTAGATAAACCTTTTGTCTATACCTGAGTTTTTGCAAAAGGGTCAATTTAACAAAGATATTTGTCTTGAAATCACAAAAAGTTAGCAGTTACAAAATTAATGACTTATAGCCTCCTTCTTTAAGTTTCTTCTCTTTAAAAGCTTATAATAGGGTTGTAAAATGCCCCATTTCTGTGACCCTAACTTCAAACACTTAACCAAAAAAGTCCAATCAATTATGCAATGTTAGTTCCAAAGGTTGAGGATTTTGAGGTATCAAAAAGAAACAAGAAGTCATAAACTCACTGTTAAAGCATGTGGCTGGCAAGTGATTTATCTCTTTTCCTTTATCTGCTTTGGGTTTTTATTTCACTGTGTGAGCAAATTTCTACTGACAAGCAATTTTTGGAGAACAGCCAGAAGTGAGGGGGCTGGGGCAGAGAGAAAGAAATAACATATCAAAGACCTGGAAAAAATAAAAGCCTAATGAGGTGACATTTATGATTTCAAAAATAATACACCTCCTCTATTCTCCTGTTCATTTACCAAAGAAAATCTCTCTTGTTGTTTTTAGCTCTCATTATATAAGATTTTTTCTATTTGAGATATATACAAAAATCATTTAAACAGTAGAAACATTATCTGCTGGTGCCCTCTACTTCCAAAGATTCTCCTGATGAGACTACTCCTACTATGTAACTGAGTAGAATTAAAACAAAAAAAGATTTTGCATGACAGAGTAACCTCTATAGAAACTCTAAAATGTCATATACACTTGTGAGTTGCTGTCATTACTCACTCACGGTTGGGCGAAATCCCCTGAGTAATTTACACATAGCAGGCCAAGAGATGAATTTTGTGAAATTTATTTCTCTTTGCAGCTCTCAATCAGTTATCTTTGTTTCAACAGATTTCAACTACTCCACTTGAGCTCCCCATTCAGCAGCAAATAGCTCGCATGTGGAAACCACTTCTTGGAAAATAGAGTAAGACTGCTGCAAACAGGGACATTGTGTCATAAATTCATTTATTCATTCTCCTAACAGATATTTCTTCAGCGTTCACTCAGCACTCTGCTAGGTGCTGTGGGGATTTTGAAGGATAATTAAAGCAGAGATCCGCTGACAGAGAGTATAACTATACACAAAGAATTATAATGTATGCTATAAAAGGAGAATTGGGACACAACGTCAAAAGGAGTTCAAAGGGAGAAGAGAGAAAATCTGACTAGAGGAATCTTGGAAGGCTTTAAGGAGTAGGTGACATTTCAGCTTGGCCTGGAGCAGAGGGAAGGGGGGAAGGGGAATTCTCAGAGACTAACTGGTTGAGATGTGGTAAATAAAGGCATGGATGCAGGAAGAGGGAAAGAACACAGGGAAATCCAGTTCGGCCTGTTATGTGAGTTGTCAGAAGGAAAGTTATTTGTGACAATGCCACAACCTGCTCTCTTAGCACTGCCATCTATAGGTGGCTAGAGTGTATTTGAATTTCCTTGTGAATAATATGCACACCTGCCAAATCTGAAAACCTGAAACAAAGATGACAAGATTATGGCTACTCAAATACTATTTTCTTTAAAGTTTTAAAACATACACTTACATCTGACTGTCTTTGAAATTAGGTTGTGTTGGATAAGGTATAAATTCTATAGGAGAGAAGAATAAAAATAAAAGGCACTGATATAAAATACATAAGGGAAAAAACATGATCCACTGAAGGACATGTGCTGACACTGGCATTCACAACAGCTAAACCAAAAATAATAATAAAAAAGTCCCCAACCCCCTGTTCTCTAACTCAATTCAAGCATGTGAGAAAGGGATACTGTTTTGTAGAACAACCCTGCATGTTCTCCATTAGAACATGGAAATATTTACAGCGGTGGTACTTTCACTATGGGATTGCATATTTTCCTAGCAAATATTTAACTTATGCTTTTGTGAGCAAGGGCACATAGCATAAAGAAAACAGTACAATCCAAGCTGCTATTGGCAGGGTGTATGCATTTTGCCCTGAACTACTGTTACTAGTATATTTCTGGTCCACTTATCAAGGCCATGAAGCAAACATGAAATTTTTGGTTTGCATTTTATCTAATGCAGAAGTATAGACTGAAATCAAACAACGCCAATTATTGGAGTCCTTTGCTGTATAATATAATAAGAACAAAATTTATTTTTCAACTATTTATCACCTTTAGTCAAAAACTACACCAGATTGTTCTAGGAGATAAATCACTTGACCAGGAAAGCAGACCCAGCATTAACCATTCTACCTGGAAACCACTGCCAAGGGCATGGATGCCGCTGTTAGGAGTTGGTGTTTTCCCCACCGAGACGTCTTCTCTAGACACTTCCACACTGCAGCTGGACAACTTCCAAGTGCAAAGCTTGGGATAAGCACCCATTCACTGAGCACAGATTTCAACACAGGCGAAACCATTTTTAAAAATGCACTTTATGCATTTGCTAAAGGATGCATTTGTGAATGGATGCTTTTTCAGTATTACTATTAGCAGGGGCTGGGAAATAAAAACAACAATACTACTCTCAATTTTTTGGGGGGGTTAAATTCCAAGAACTGTAGTTACTTCTAGGGCGAACTGAAAACACTGTCAATGAAGTGTCGATGAGATTCGAGTATATTTTTCCTCTATAGTTAGGGAAGTAGTACACTGGCAAAAAAACAACAACAACAAACAAACAAATTGCCTCTTTGTCCTCTCTTTTCTAGGGTTGAAATATACTGAGTATGAAATGGGCCCTTCATTCTTTCTATGGAATGCCTAATCAACTTGTTTTAATTGCTTCTGTGGCACTAATAATTAGATCACATTAGAGGTGGGATAAAGCCAATTGGGGGAAGAAAGAACTTGAGAATGTAGAGACCCACTGTGCAGAGGAGATGATTTGGACAGACTGGGAAAGCAGACACCAGGAGGCAATGCCACCCATGTGTAAGGTATCAGACAACTCTAGTATGGGCAACAAGAGGTGCACTCAGGTGGTGCGTGGTGACAGCTGGCAGTGGAGGGGTCCTTTGGTGGCTACCTCTGTGGATGAGAAGCGATGTAGGGAGGCAGGTGAATAGCAGTAAGGGAAAGATAAAATAACAGGTAGCTAGAATCTAACTCTGGACATGGAAGCTCTAGGGACCAGGCTTATTGTCTAGAAAAGTATGAAAAACAAGGGTAAATATCCCAAGGCTGCCGGAACAGGGCAACCAGGCTAAACTAGGAAATAATGTAGGCATTTGAGTCACTCTGTTGAGTCAAAGACCAAGTTATCAGAACTAAAGCATGAGGAAGATAACTGGCTAAAAAAAAGGTGGGAAAAAAAAAATGACTTCGGAGGTGAAGAGCCCAGCAACCAGCCACCCTAAGTCCCCTGGCCTGCATATTCCCTTGCCTGCAGGAACCACTATTTCTAGAGCCTTCATCCCTAGGTGTCAGATAAAAGGCAGCCTCTAAGAGGGCCAGATGGTATTTAGGTTCGGGCAGTCATTCTTCACCAGGGGTAAATTTTGCCCCTCCCACAAGGGACATTTGGTGATGTCTGGAGACATATTTGCTTGTCATAAAATGGGGGGGTGGGGGGTGCAATTGGCATCTTGTGGGTGGAGTCCAGGGTGCTGCTGAAACTTCCCATCATGCACAGTACAGCCTTCACAACAAAGACTTATCTGGCCCCAAATGTCAATAGTGTCACGTCGAGAAACCCCTGAGCACAGTGATCAATGTAACCAATATTTGGTCTGAATTAATTCTGACCTTTTATATAGGTACTGAATGTCTACAGGACTTACAAAGAAGAAAGAAGAAAATGAGAAGGAAAGAGGAGGAACAGCCCTTGTTTTTCCTGGAGGCCGCCTGTTAAGTGGGCAGAATGTGCACTTCAGGGTGAGAACATCCCATGTTCACAGCCACTGTCACCTATCCCTCCCATGCATGCTTTGGGCAAGTCACAACCTCTTGGAGCCTCAGTTTACTTATGCATGAAATGCTAATACCTGTCTCGTAGGGCTACGGAGAGGATAACTGAGATAACCAGGGAAAGGGTAGTTACTTCACCCCAGAAAAACATTTTGGTAGCTGTCATAATAATCTAGGCAAGAGAGGTTAAGTGCCCAAATTAAGGCAATGACATTGCTGACCCATGAAAGAGACTAAGAATTTAGAAATATTTCGTAGAATCTCCAAGAAGAGGAGAAAGGAGGAGTCAAGGATACAGCAGTGGATGGGCAGCATTGCCATGAACTGAGAAATAAAATCCGCGGAGATACAGTTTGTGGGGGTTTAGATGCAGAATCTTCTGGTGCCTCTGGGACAGTCAGAGGAAGGTGGCGTGAGAATATTGACATTTCCCAGCTGCTTTCACATATGGTGTTTCATTTCAACTGCAGTCCTCACAACAGCCTCGTGTGAGCAGGCGTGACTATCTTTAGATGAGGAAACTGAGGCTCCAATAAGGGCATTATTCAAGTCCACAAAGACAGTAGGAGGTGACATTTTGCTGTGAACCCAACTCTCAATAAGAGGATTTTTAAGAAGGAAAATCCCAGATGTATCAATAGAGTAGAGGGATAAGGGTTGATCTATGTTGGGTTGTCTATGAGGCTTCCTGCCCCCACCCTCCACCCCACCCCCACCAAGGTCATGGAGGGTTGAGAAGGAGAAGACAAACAGGCGAGGGCTCTGCAGATGGGAGCAGTCAGCTAAGTGGAGCAGTCCGGACTACAATACGGGTAGGTGAGGCCAGTGCAAGTGGAAAAGTTGTAGAGATCATTAATGACTCGAATAAAAGGGCTGAGAGAAACTTGAAGCAAAAATATTACCAGGCATTGCCAATTCAAAAAAAAATTTTGCAATGAAGATAAGCCATCTGTAAAATGATAATGCAAATCAATGGAAAGATATGAATGAACAAATTTTGATTTCCCCATAACTTTTCAGGAGCACATTTACTGGGACAATTTTTTATCTCTGAACACTGATGTTGTTTTGTTCCAATGGCAGTGTAAAGCATGCTGTTCTGAGGAAGCGCTTTGAAAAGGCTGTGGTTTTCCACAGTTGCAATGTTTCTAAAGATGTATTTTTTTGGCCATGAGACACATATTCAAAAGTGCACTAATGAGTACATTTTGATTTTTAATTTAGATTTTCTAAATCTGAATTTCTGAATTTCCCAATTAAGCAACCTCCGCTCTCTGTCAAGTTTTTTGAAACACAACAAACCTCAATATCCCGGGTGTTTGGTCAGAAAAGGATCTCTCCCTGCTGGTTAGAAGAATACATTCAATCTTGTCAAGATGTGGGATTTATTCCTAATCATATTTGCTACTCTTCTAATATCTTCAGGTTCCAATTTCCCATGTTTTCATTGCTGGTTTATCTTTCATTTCCTCTATTTTTCATATTTACTGTCATAGTTGCATATTATTACTTAATCCAATCCCTTCTGCATCTCTGGATATGCCTCTTTTATTCCTAACCATTGAACAGATATATAGGCTTCCCTTTCTCTCCTTTTCTTAATCCAGCTCTTGAGGGGTTCATCACTTTTACAGGCCTTTTCAAGATTTAATTACACTTGCCACTCTTTTTGTTTGTTTTTCATTTCATTAATACTAGCTTTTATCCTTATCAAATCCCTCTTCTCAGATTCTTTTTTTTGTACTTTTCTTCTTTCTAAAATTTTCCATCCTTCCTTTCTTTCTTCCTCCTTTCTCTCTTTTCTGTTCCTCTGTCTCTCTTTTACTTATTGCTTTTCTTCCAATTATAGATTTTACTAGATCCCAAATGTATGATAAGAGAATAGGGTCAGTATTTTAGTGGGAGGTCACCTTTGTGTAAATCATTTAATAATTTTATTTGGTTATGGTCAGAGAAAGTTGCCTGTAAAATCACTACTTTAAAATTTGTAATATTTTTGCAAAATAAGCAACAGATTTTTTTTTTCCTGTATGGGTAGGCACGAGGAATCAAACCCTGGTCTCCGGCATGGCAGGAGAGAACTCTGCCTGCTGAGCCACTGTGGCCCACCCAGCAATTGATTTTTGTAATTGTTTCATCACATGTATCTAAGTGATTTTTTAGGGATAAAATTCACATATGTTTTCAAAGTTTTTGATCTGTTGTTTCTGGTGTTACGCTTTTTTTCTTTTTTAACTGTTTTATTGTGAAATATAACAAATGTACAAAAACAATAAATTTCAAAGTATACTGTAACAAGTAGTAATAGAATAGATTTCAGAGTTTGGGAAGGGTTACAATTCTATTGTTTCATGTTTTTCCTTTTAGCTGCTCCAAGACACTGGAAACTAAAAGAAAATATCAACATAATGATTCAGCTGTTATACTCATTTTATTAAATCTTATCTTCTTTGTTATAACTCCTCCTTCTCTGTTGATCCTTCTCCCAATCTTTAAGGGTATTTGGGCTATACCTGTCCTAACATTTGCCGGTCTTGGAATGGGGTGTCAATAATATGGGATAGGGGGTGGAACTAGTCGATGTTCTTGGAGAGGCTGGCCCCTCAGGGTTTCAGGACTTATCTGGCCTAGGATCTAACTGGAGATTGTAGGATTCTGGAAAGTAATCTTAGTGTGTGAAACTTTTGTAGACTCTCAGATAGAGCCCTAGGTGTTCTTTAGGGTTAAGAGGAATGTTCTTGATTGGGGTTTGGCAAACCATTGTAACTAGTAGTATCTAGCTGAAGCTTGTAGAAGAGTAGCCTCCAGAATAGCCTTTTGACTCTGTGAATTCTCTTAGCCACTGATACCTTATTTCATTGCATTTGTTTCCCCCTTTTAGTCATGAAGGCAGTGTTGATTCCATGGTGCCAGGGCCAGACTCATCCCTGGGAGTCATGTCCCACATTGCCAGGGAGACTTTTACCCCTGGATATCATGTCTCATGCAGTGGGCAGGGTAATGATTTTCCTTGTAGAATTGGGCTTAGAGAGAGAGAGAGAGGCCACATGTGAGCAACAAAAGAGGTTTTCTGGAAGTAACTCTTAGGTATAACTATAGGTACGTTTATCTTCTCCACTACATAAATAAGCTTTATAAAAGCAAGCCCCAAGGTCAAGGGCTTGACCTACTGATCTGGGAGTCCTTAATGTTTGAAACAGTATCAGGGGTTTTCCTGGGGATAAAGTTTAATAGTTTAACATTTATTCTCCAGTCCCTCAAAGGAATTTGACAATACTTTTTAATTATTTGTCCAACATACTCTTGGGATGTATCTGGATATTACATTAAGCTATAGAGAAGTACAAGCCCTCATTCCCATTCTGGGCTACATGTGCTTGGGTTGTTTAAATGAGCTATCCAGAAGATTGAGTTACATTATGTGCTACCGAAAATTTAGGTTTTGGACAAAATAAACCTCTCTTCCTCTTTGGTCTCATACTGTGGGTGAAATTCTAAAATACAAGGTCATCCTTATCCCTGCATTCTGATTTACCTTCATCCCGACCAGATCAGCTTCATTCTTATCTACAATTGAAGACTGATTTCTTTTTCAGTTTCTTTAACAGTTGTTGAATATAGCCTTGCTGACTTTCAGAGCTGTAGAGCTCCAATTCTTGAGTTTCAGGTGTCACCACAGGTAGCCAAAGTTCCAGGGAAATATCAGGTTATACATATATACCACAGCCTCTCAAAATCTAGAAATAACAATTACAGCTCCAGATTAAATGTGACTGCTATAAGAGTTTACCATCTATGCCCTGATTACCTTATAAGTATTTTCTAAAAGAGACTATACAGTATTTGTTCTTTAATTTTTGGCTTATTTTGCATGACATAATGTTCCCAAGGTTCAGTCACTTTGTTGCATGACTCATGACTTTGTTTCTTTCTGTAGCCACACAATAGTGCATCATTTGTGTACACCATAGCTCACCACTCTATTTCTCAGTCAATATATCCTTCAGCCAGCCACCTCTATTCATTGGGCATCATGGATAATGTTCAAGGTAAATAATCCTTGTCTCCCATTATCCTCACTTAGTCATACAATCATCAACACTCTCAAAATTAGACAGCCTTCCCTGCTCCAAAGAGAAAGACAACTGCTAAACACACCCTCACCAAATAGAAAATCCAAATCTCTCCTTAACTCTTGCCCTTCCTCTTCAATTATGTACCTCTGGTATTGCTGTGGTATTGCTGATACCTTCTTGTTATTTGAAACTGTTGTACACCCCAGAAAGGCCATGCTCTTTAATACTCATTCAGTATTATTGGGCGAGATCTTTTTGACTAAGTTGTTTCCATGGAGATGTGACCCACCCAATTGTGGATGGGACCTTTTGATTAGGTGGTTTTCCATGGAGATGTGTTTCCACCCATTCAAGATTGGGTTGCTTATAGGAATCCTTTAAGAGAGAACCATTTTGGAAGAAGAGACAGAATTGACAGAGCCAGTATGATACCTAGATGTTTGGAGATGAAGAAAGAAAATGCCACAGGGAAAGTCGTTTGAAAGAAGACAAAGGACCATCAGATGCCAGTCCTGTAACTTCCCAGCTGACCAAAGTGTTCTGGACCCATCAGCCTTTCTTGAGTCAAGATATCTTTTCCTGGATGCCTTAGTTTGGATATTTTTATAGCCTTAAAACTGTAAATTTGTAACTCAATAAATTCTTTTTTCAAAAGTCATTCCGTTTCTGGTATATTGCATTACTGCAGCTTTGGCAAATAAGACCAGCATGCAACAGTAGTTTTCTCCCTACACCCCTCTTATTATTGACTCTCTGTACAAGATTCATACCTTTCAGGTAGTTTAAACAAGAATTTAATTAAATTTGTAGCGTTAATTGGTGGGATACATGGCTCTATACAACCCCTTTCAATTATGTTCACCTTCAATATGGCAATATTAGTTATAAACCCACTAATGAACTGCCTTCACTACTATCCATTCCCTTACATTTGCGTTCAACCTCATTAGCTAATCATTCACCCATCTCCAGCTTCTGTGTATCTCTAGGTCCCCAGTATTTGTAAGGTTTTTTTTTGTTGTTTGTTTTGTTTTGTTTTTTCTCTTTTACATGGGCAGGCTCTGGGAATCAAACCCAGGTCTCTGGCATGGCAGGCGAGAATTCTGAGCCACCACTGCACTGCCCTGTACATTACAAGCTTTTGAGTTTACTTTTACTAAGGTCATTATAGTGAAATCATACAGTATCTATCCTTTTGTGTCTGGCTTATTTCACTCAGCATTATGTCCTTAAGGTTCATCCATGTTGTAATAATGCTTCTGGGCCTCATTTTATCTTACTGCTGCATAATATTCCATTGTATGTTTATACCATATTTTGTTTATCCACTCATCTGTTGAAGGGCATTTGTTTGTTTCCATCTTTTGACAACCATGAATAATGCTATGATGAACATCAGTGTGCAAATGTCTGTTTGTGTCACTTTTCAGCTCTTTTGGGTTATATATATGAAGTAGTGCTATTGCTGGGTCATAGGGCAACTCAATATTTAGTTATTTAAGGAACTGCCAAACTGCCTTCCATAGCAGCTGTACCATTATACATTCCTACCAGCAGTACATGTGTTCCAATTTCTCCACATCTTCTCCAACATGTGTAGTTTCCTGTTTGTTTAATGGCAGCCATTCTCACAGGTGTAAGATGATATTTCACTGTTGTGTTGGCCCACACTTCCTTTATTGTGCTTGATTTTTAATACTCATAATATTCTTAAGTGTTCAGAGTTGTGCTGTCTCCTCCAAAAGCTCTTTTTTCCTAGGCACTAATTGTGCTTATTTTCTCTAGCTGCATATTCCCCTTGCCCCCATATGAGAGGTATGTGATTTTCTTTTTATGAGCTTAGATATGATGGAGACGATACTAAGCTGTGGCTATCCTTCAATAAGCAGAAGGGGAACATTCTCTACCATGATGGGCTGGTTTAGTGCAGCAGGAGGCAATGTCTACTCTTTTCCAGTCATAGTTACTATCTCTTAGCCTTGGGAATATGAGGGACTTTGTCTTCTTGGTCAACTTCCTTTTGGTTTCTTGGAGCCAAGGAGACTGGTTCAAAATCACTTGCCTACCTGAACTCTCATCATGGTGAGCTGAGCTCCTTGGCATCTACCAAGTTCTGATCCCTGCTCCAGGGACACCGAGTGTGGCAGCCTCTTACCTGACCCCTATGGAAACAGGTCCCAGCCCAGTTCTTCCCCAGAGTCCCAAACCTCACTGCTTCCCCTGTGGCTGTAAACCCAGCAGCCGTTGGACAAAGGAAAGGCAGAGATCTGGTATTCAGAGTGGCAGGAAAGGGAGATGCAATGACCAAGTGATAATTTCTGTAAAATTTCTCCATGTAAAATTTAAAAATGTACACATACGTAGTCTTTGAAAATACTTTTGTTTGGGTTTGAAAATGTAAATATAAATAATCAGCAAATCTAAGTTTTACTATTTAAGTGTTGAAGCAGCAATACAAAGACATAAATTATGAGTCAAATTTTCCCTAAAGTTAAAAACAGTAATTGGAAAACTAATAAAGCCATATTTTATTACTGTTAATCTACTCATGCTTGGAAAAATGAACTGAAATTATCTATAAATACTCTAGAATATTGAAAAAGAAAATTTAGTGTTTCTGCAGTTATTATGATATCTAAAAGCTTAATAAAAGCCACCGGCTCCATGAGTAAATTTTCAGCACACTTTAAGTTTGCCAAATCTTATTTGTCTCACTTTGACTTATACCTCTTAGTGTCTAGTGCTAGGACAGCCAGAAAAAAAGGGACAGAAATGAAAACATATTAACTCTGGCCAGATACATATTTTGAAGGGAACGGAAATCTACCATTATCAAAAGAATATATTTGTCCTAAACATTAAAAATTCAGGTTTAAACCTCTTCAATCTGGTTTTCTGAAAATCTACAAGTAATTCACAACTGAGATAATCATGACAATAAAACCAGCTTATTTTGCAGTCTGAATTAACTCACAAAGCATTGTCTTAATTTTGAAAGTGATTTCAGAATTCTTGTCTAACTTTTTGCCAAAATAACTTTTTGGCCAAAGTGTTGGAACCAGTGGATCTAGAAAGATACAGCCTTAATGATCTCTTCTGTGGGGTATAATTGAGAAGACTTAATGGATGTATTTTTTGATGCTGTGTGTAACAGATATATATACCAAGAATGTGAAATATTTGTAAAATATTATAAATAAGAATAATTAGAAAGAAGGGTATTTAAGGGTAGCAATATAGCCTGTCAAGTGATTCTTGCAATTTTGAAGGCTGTTATCTCTAATATATTCGGTAGTACATATTCATACAGCTATAGGAAGGACATTTGGTTTGGCAGACAATTCATTTGAATCAAAATAATTCAACTCACTCCAACTTCCTAAATGCTTGCTTCGTATCTCCATATGGTGCTTCTGCTAGCCTCCCCAAAATCAACTCATCCAAATTTGTACACAGTTTCTTTTATCCCCTATTCCTTATAACCCCTCCTTCCTCCAGTTGTCTCTATATAGATTCCTATTTCTATCCGGTTACTCAAACAGGAAACCCACCTCATCATCTTTCCACATCCCTTAGCTCCCAATGCTTGGACCACTTGCGTGTTTCTGAACATCCTAGGTTCCGGCTTTGCATATACCATTCCTTTAACTTGAAACTTACCTAAGCTAATTTCACCCTAGGAGATACTGTTCCTTCTTTAAGGGCTACTGCAAATGGAACTGCTTCTGGGTTAGGATTTTTGAATGATTCTTTCCTCTGTACTGTAATGGTTCTTTTTTTTCTTTTTCTGGTATTATATAACTTTTTTCCTGCCTACATTTTATATGGAATATCTGTCTCTTACTGGATCATGCACCATAGTGTTTAGAGATAGGGTCTCAATTATCTTTTTTATAATGACTTTTTATCATGGTGAGATATATGCAACTCAGAATTTCCCGTTTTAACTGCTATCAAGTGTACATTCACAATGGTGTGCTACCATCACCATCATCAAATCATTTCCTTCACCCCAAGGAAAACTCTGTACCCATTAACCCTTCCTCTCCCCTACTCAACTTGTGGCCACTAGTAACCTGCACTCTACTTTCTCTCTCTATGGATTTGCAATGCTAGTTAATTTATAAGAGTGGAAACTTATAGTATTTGTTCTTTTGTATCTGGCATATTTCATTCAACATGTGTCTTCAAGCTTCGTCTATGCTGTAGCACATATCAGATGATCCTTCAAAATTTAAGCTCAGGGCCTTATAGTGGAGAGTCAACAAAAAAGTTTGTTGGTTCTAAACCTATTATAGCACAAACATACTTTTATCTGAAACCTGGAAGCTATGAAGGAGAAATTTAATATTTTTGGATTTTTAAAACAGAGGAGAAAGGTGACCGAGATTTGTTAATTATTCATGATGGCCACATTTGTCAGATACTGTTTTGGCTCTCGACAACCGCGTTCTTGTTTCCTTTGTAACAGTCTTGCACAGTAGTTATGTTATTCCTACCTTATAGTTCCAGATACCAAACTTCAGAGAGGTTAAATATATATATATTTATATCAAAGGCCAATTAACTAGTAAGTGAGGAAACTGAGTTTGGAATTTACTTGTGCTTGTCTTTAAAGAGCACTTCTTTTTCCACTATTCTCCATAGCCTGGATCTGAGCTTGTTACCTTTTATGTGACCTGCCTGCAGGGTTTTGATCCCTTTTTACATTGTTTTCTATTGCTGCTTAATAGATTGTCACAAATTTCATGGCTTAGGCCAACACAAATGTATTCTCTGAAAGTTCTGGTGGAGAGGGGTCTAAAATAAGTCTTACAGGGTTAAATCCAAGTTGTCAGCAGAGCTAGTTCCTTCTCAAGGCTTTGGGGGTGAATCTGTTCCTTGCCTAGTGTCTAGAAGCCTTCTGCATGCCTCAAATCCTGGTGCCATCCCCCCAGCCTCTGTTGCTCTCATCAACCATCTACTGTCTGATTTTCTTGTCTTCCTCGTATAAGGGCCCTGGGATGCTATTGGCCCCTCCAGGTAATCTAGGATAATCCCCTCCAACTCAACATCTTTAATTTAATCACAGCTGTGAAATCCCTTTTGCCCTATAGGGTAATAGAGTCACAAATTCAGAGATTAGAACTTGGACACCTTTGGGTCCCTACAACACTCTTATGATTGAAATGTATCTTAGCAAGAATAAAATCCCTCTTCAGTGTAGCAGCACAACCAGCTAATTGACCAGTAATGGGACAGAACCAGGATCTGCAGCTCAGTCACTAGCACAGCGTAACACAACTGAACCAAACAGCCTCCAACAGAGGCAGCTGTTTAAACATGGACCTGAACCTGGGATCACCGTGTAAAGTATAAGTGCCAATGACATGATAACATTCAAAATCAACTTCATGCTCCTGCTGGCATGTAACTGGTCAAAAATTCCATAGCCATTGCATTTTAGAAAATGAAATTTATATTATTAAATCCACTTTGCTATTCTGTGGTGCTTTTTGAATGTATATAAATGTCTTCTGATCAAAATTTTGCACATATGTGTTCATTCATCTTTCCTCTAAGTGCACATACTGGTTTTCTAACTTGGTCTCCTCCCTATCTGAATGGTAAATGGCTTTCTTTAACTCTTTTTTCTTTGTTAGCTTCTTCACATGAACTAGTCATTGGAGCCACGCATGGGCTAAATTCGCCACTGAAAGACTCAAATGTCAAGATGTTTTTATCAGTCCATCAACAGTAAGTTTTAGATCGAACAGTTTTCTGGTTTATGCCAAACCTCTGGCATGGATTTATTTTTCCCTTCATAAAATAGAAATCGCTCATATGCTAATGCAAACTGCCTTGTCCAGTTGTTCACCTATTCTGTCTAGAACACCTTTCACCTGTTTGTGAGAAAAGACGAGGGGCATATTATCCCATTACTAATGAACACCCCTTAGTATGTTCCACCCCCTCGTGTGCATCCACTGTGTGACCATAATAGAATTCCACTTGGGGCTTGGGGAAAAGAAATGTTTTAACACCAACCCACATGTGTTTTCAAATTTCGTACCAGTATGCACTCAGCTTCAGAGCTGCTCACTTGCTCACTGGCATGTATCCCATTTTCACATGCAATTTCTTTATGAACTGAAGGGAATATGTAGGCAGACATCTAGCTTTCAGGAAAATAAACTTGCAGTTCAGAAAATGTGCCTTGGATGTGGATGAGGACAAAATATATAGGTAGACATCTCTGACTACTGGAGAGGGTTTATTTTTAAACACAGATTATAGGAAGTAATATTCTTTTCCATGCCTCACAAGTCAAAGGCTTCTATTAAAATTATTCTTATTTTCTATTTAAACACTGCTCTGCTCCAAAATCAGCAATAGAATGACCTATCTAAAAATGCCATATGTCATCAAACTTTTTGGCAGTAAAAACCTATTTGAGACCCATTATTTAGTGACAGCAGTGTATACTTGAACAAATAAACTTCATTATCTATATGCTTGAATCCATGAACATCTGTGAATGAAGAGATATGGCATATTGATTTCTCTATGGTCCTCCACTGAAATGTAGGTGGCATTACATCAGCTTACAATTTCAATGGCATGCTGTAGTTTAAGAATGAAAAATCATTATCTGGAAACCTCTCAAACCAACAGAAATGTAATCAATTTTTTATCTGTGGTTATGCAGTGGAAGTCAGTGGTGGATTTTCTGTCCTCTGTGCTCTAGCTCTCTTGTTAAAATATTTAGGGAGCTCTCGTGGGAAATGCTATACCTGGATTGAACCTGTTTACATTAGGAAGTGAAAAATCAGCTCTTTGTATCCTGTTAGCCACAAATGCATCCTCATTGCATGGAACCACTTTCCCTGGGGGGTTACAGAATATAGCATTCCTCTAGTTCCTCAAAACTCTTCTTCTGAACAACTGAAGCCACAGGGATTTACTGCTTCAAACTTGATTATGGTTTGAATTCAGCATACAATTTTACATCATGTAACTTAACTCCCATTCAGGTGGGAACATACTAATTTGACATCTAGTAGAATTCCCAATAATGCTCTCTTGATGATTCTGGGAAAAAAAAATCCTCTACTGGAAAATATGATAACAGAAATTCTCTGGATTGAAAACACTTTTTAGGTAAGTAGTCATTTAAGAAATTACTTCCTTTAAATTGTTTATTCATTCATCTACATTTATTGAGGATGTGCCACTGTTTAAATATAGTTGAAGTGATGTGAAAGTGAAGAAGCTATGTTTCCTACTCTCACAGAGTATGCAATTTATCTAGTTAGAAGTAAAAAACATGCTTACAAGTAGCTATAATGCAGGGGAAGAAATAACAAGTGCCACAGATTTGCAAATAAAGACCTATCAGCTTGCTAAAATGGGATGACTTCAGAGAAGTCTGCACAAAGAGGGGACATTTGGAGTTGAACATAATTTAACATTGCCTGAACACTGATTGAGCGCCTACATTGCGTGCCCAGCAGTGGTAGGCAAGATAGATAGGGTCCAGCAGGGGAGAAAGACATTAACCAAGGCTTTATACAAAATTAATGAATGACAAATATGATAAGTCTATGAAGAAGCCTAAGGCTTGATGAGAGCATAGAACCAGAGGCCCTGATTTAAGGTTTCTCGGATTATGTGTTTTAATTTAGATGTGGAGGTGGTCAGAAGTTGAAGTGACTGCAGGTAGAGTAAGGGTGGAAAGGATGGGCAGAATTAAAATCCAGTTTGTCCCAAGACACACATGGAGAGATAATTGAGGTAATTACCATAAATACAGCTCACTTGGGCTTCACTGAATCATGGGGTTCATGACTGGGCATAAGAACTTATAGGCCTGGAAAGCTAGCCTGAAAAGGGAAAAGATGAGCTAATTTTTGTTGACCATTATGAGTCAGACATTATATCAGGTAAATTACATGCATTACTTCCTTTAGTTCTACAATGTTCGTATTTCATAGGCAAGGAAAATGAGGATTTCAAAAGTTACATGATTTGCCTAAAATAATAGTCAGAGCAGATGGTATTTCCACTGGAAAAATTAGGGTATAGCTCTTAATTAGAATGGGGCATGGGGCATATGTCTTCCGGGAATCTGAACCTTGGTGGTGGAATCACACTTATTTTATTGATAAAAAGATGAAAAGAGATTAGGCCATCCTTCTGAAGCTGGAGAAATGCATGGGGAGAGAGGATGAGAAGCTTTTCGTGGATAATTTTACATCAATGTAATGTCAACACTGGAAATTGGAGAAAGGAAACCAGATGTGAGAGAGCTTAAAAATGGAAACTTCTGACTCTGTACAGTCTCAGAATTAAGGCCCAATTCTATCAAACTCCATAGCAGAGCTTCCCCAAGGGTCTGTTGTGAATGAATTACATATGTGCAGTGAGATATCCATCCTTTCAGCTCTGTGAGCAGAGTAGATCTTCTATCTACTCTATATGAAAAATATTGGAAAGCATTCTGTAGACTTCATGTATTTATTCACTTAAAACCTTATTGAAAGCTACTCTGTGGTAGGTACTGAGAATACAATAAAACAGTCATTATCCTTAGGGAACTACCAGTCAATTGGGAAATATGAATATTAATTATATATATATATATATGCTATATGCTATATAGCTAGCTAATCTGTGGGAAGTGTGGGAAGGAAAGATCAATTGAATTTTGAGATCATAGAAACTCAGAACAGTGAGTTAGTCTGGGGGAACAGAGAAATATTTCCTGAGTACATGACCTTGGAGTTGGCATCTGGGGGACCTTCCGTAAAGCCTGTGGCAAGAGGGCATATGGACCTTTCAGGAAGTAAAGATGGCTAGTGTGGCCTGAATTTCAGGAATGGGGTGCAGCTTGTTGACAGATGAGAATGGAGGTATGTGGGTGGAGGAATGAGGAAGCAGGGGCTTTGCATGAGGATTAAAGGATACAGGTCTTTATCTTAATAGCAATGGGAAGCTGTTGAGTCAGTGAAGGTTTTTAGGTTAGTGAAGGTTTTTATTGGGAGGGACTTTGATATGTTCAGATTTTCATTTTGAAAAGAACGCTCTGTGGACAAAGTATGAACAGAGGGAAACCTGTTAGGAGGCTACTGTAGGTCCAGATTTAGGCTAGGTGATGGCAGCAGCGTTAGAGAAAAGTATTCGAAGATTCATAGGGGGCCAGATGGAGGAGTTTGGAGGACAAGGGGAGACAAAAATCCAGCTGGTTCGGGTGGAGGCTGTGGGGAGCAGTGGGAGAAAAAGCTGTAAGAGGCTTTGTCACAGGCTTTCCTGGATTTAGCCTGATCTCCAATTTCGTCTTCTCTTACCACAAAGTGCAGTTAAAATGGTCTTCTTAATTTGGCGCAACTACACCCAACATTCTCAATGCCTTTGGGTATTTGTTTCCAAAGCTCTGCAATTGCCTTTCCCTCCTTATTTGCATTTCAAAATTTTGTTTCAAGTCGCAGATTGAGTGCTCTTTCCTGGATGAACTCTTACCCAATGTGAAATAATTTCTCCTTTCCTCTGTTCATCCTGTATTCCTTGACTGTGATGATTCACCTGCCTCTATTTGTACAATTATCACATTTTCTCTTGTGTTTTATTATGGAGTGTTCATTTACCTCTTCTACAAGGCTAGACAGAAAAGATCTTGACTTTTTTTGTGGATATATCTCAAAGCTTGCAAACCAGTTGGAGTTGAACTGTGGAAATATTTCATTTTGGATTTTTAAAAAATTGTGTATTATGTGCTAATTAATTTTGCATAAAAATGCAGATTTCCAGTTTTTCTGGGAAAAGAAAGGCATAACCATCAGTTGTCAAAGGGTTCTGCCCTCTAAACTTGCTTCTGTGTTCACCAGCTCTTACTGTGACTCCTTTACCTTCCTAGCCTGGTCTCTGCAGACCTTGACTAAGTTTTGGGCATGGCCTATGCAACGTCTGCAGAATTCTACAAAGGCTAACTCACCACTCTATGTTGAATCTTTTAATTCAGCACTGATTGGACAGGTCATCTGAGGGAAAATGTGCAAATATCAACTTCAAGGAAATGATCTCAGGTAAGTTGTGGTACCTTTAACCAGAGGAAAGAGTCACACAGGTATAAGTCTAATTGGACCTTGTTGCCCATAGGCTAACCCTCAATTTTCTATACAAAAAAATATAAATGTATTTTATTTATTTATGCAAAACACAGAAGTCTGGGTAAATTCTCATTTGAATGGGCATGGTTTGTCTTGTAATTTTTTGGATATATGTAGCAAATGTGGCACGGGGGGCGGCTGCTGATGGAAATCGTTTTGAAGGCCCTCCCATCTAGCAGCATGCAAAATGTGGCATATATACCTGATATTGTTTAACAGAATCTAGTGGAAGTGCAAACAATAACTAATTCTAATAATGGAAAATTTCCAGTTCGGAATTTTTATCAACACATAATGATAAATGACACATTAGGATATATCACTCTTAATTCCTTGTGCACCAAGAATGTTATAACATAACCCCTACTCTAATGATATGTTCATCGAAATGAGTGGAATTTAACACTGTCCACTGGGGAATGAGAGAAAACAAAAAAGCCTTAAAATGGAGTAAAAATCTAGACGGGATTAAAGTAATTTATTTGAGATCACTGTGTATTAAGCACTATTTCCTCTGTACTGTTTCCTTCCCTAAATAAAATGGAATGTAAGGTTTTTGAAGTTTTTTAATCACCGAGAATCTTGGTGGCTTCTGAAAAATGGAAATACAAAGAGTTCAAATGAGAAAAAACAGACAGCTAAAGCACTTGAGTACTTAAAAAGGCATAAACAGATAATTTAATTTGAAAGGCAAAAAAAAAAAAAGACAAAATGTGAGCGCCTCAAATGCACTGCAGAGAAAGAGAAAAGTGCATCAGAAAAGTCTCAAAAAAAATAAAAAATTAGAATGTTTTGAATTTTTGATCACAGAAAATTTGAAATTTATTTTCAAACCAAAAACTAGCTATTAAAAAATAAATCATTACAACTTCTGATCTAAATGACTTGATTTTTTTTTTCTTTTCCCAAAGTTTATTTCTTGGTTCTGAAAACAGCGATCACAATCAAAACTATTCTGTTACATAGAATCTTCTAGGGAAACAACAGGTTTTGTGGGCTGGAGGGGATCCCAGCAAGCGCAAACTTATGGCAAAATGTTTATATCCTGTGATGTTACATAATTCTTTCAGTAATGCCCTGGGCTGCAGACATTCCTATAACTCGGCCAGCTTTAGCGCTGTCTCAGAGCTCATCTCACAGAAACACAATGGCCATAATAGTACCCATTATAGCTGCTATTCTTCTCAATTGTAAAGGCACAGCGAAATTGTAGGGCTGAAGCCGTGTCTTGATTGGCTGTTAAATTGCGATCAATGAGAAGTATTTGTGCCATAATTTTACAACCAAGCAAGAATCGGTCATCCTGGTGGCAAGTCAGCATGTACATACCATCAAAACTGAAGTGTCTTGCTTGGATAACTGAACTGAATTTCTTTAAGACAACAGGGTACAATACAAGTGACATTAAAAAAAATACACACACGCACACACACAAAAACTGCAAGGGCATTTTTCTGTCACCTGGTTAAAAAGTAATAACACACGATCAAGGACAAGGTCCAAATAAGAATGGTGACTTCTCTCTAAATTCTATCGGAGTGTCATCCAGTTATAAAGGAAAACTAAGGCTCCTTTCCCCTAATAGCAGGTAAAAACGATAATCAAATATGTAGAAACCATTTTCAGCATCAGCAAACTTTTTCTGCAAAGTGCCAGAAAGTAAATATATTAGGGTTTTGAGGCCATATATGGCCAATGTTAGGTATTCTCTTCCTAATTTACAGTCCTTTAAAAATACAGAAGCCTGCATACAAAAATAGGCTGTGGGCTGACCCCAGGGCTGCAGTTGGCAGATCCCCCATGTATAGGAATGTGGTAGATGCGAATTAAAAAAACAAGTATCACCACACCTCTTTTGATCTTCTCTACAAGTCCTTCCCATCCTCCTAGAGAAATGATCTGGAGGGTATCCCCAATTTTTAGACCAATGCTTAAAACAGTGGCAAGGTCCATCTATGTGGCTGGAAAATAAAGGCAGTCAATTGTACTTTTCCTATTGTGCATATCCAAAGACTCTCTTGGCTTTGCAGAACCTGTCACTGTTGAACTCTGTAAAGGGTCTTACAGAAAACAAAACAAAACAGAAAAAAAAGCAAAGAACAACAAAAAATCAACTCCTCCCAAAGCCCACACAAAAGCCCAGAACACTCATTACCAGACGACACAAATGCATTGCCAGATCCTAACAACTGCATGTCAAGCCAGCCTGTCTACTACAATAAATGCCTCGTTGTCCAAAGGAGCACTATTGGAGGATGGGCTTTATTGTAACCTTGAACTATTTCTTCTATCCTCTCAGCTGTTTCCCAACTAACCACAACACAATTGCCTGGATATCTTGCTGTTATTTTCTCTTTACCAGGAATTACAGCTTAAGAGGCATCTTTGCAACGTGGTTATGCTGAATTGCCAGGTTCTGGAAAAGCCATCTTTCATTTAGCATTCAAGAAGTGTACCTTTATTTTATTCATGATAAGAGCAATAATAGGTAACATTTATTGAGTGCTTACTGTATGCTACACATTTTATATAAGTAGCTCATTTATTCTTCACGACCACCCTAAGATGTAGCTACTAGTATTATCTTCATTTTACAGAAAAAGGTACTGAGAGATAGGGAATCATGTAAAGTTAGTTTAATTGCTGCCCACATAACCATATTATTGGTAAATAATTCTAAATTCAAATACATTTTCTATTTCCCATAAATCCAACTCTGGTTGGGGCAGTTTTCTTAGCATAATTGTTTCCAGAGTGGTTTGGGCCACACTTATTCAACGATGATCCTGTACAGTCTAGAAACATACCTGATATAACCTGGTTATATCATTATATGACTCAGAGACTGCAAACAGATGGCCTGCCAGCTGAATCTACTTCACACCAGTATTACTGTTATTATACCATAATGATAACTAGTATTATTAGTATTAGTCATTTAAAACAAATCACTTGCCAACACTGAAAAAAACTATTTTATTGGAAAATCTTAATTTCTGGCTCTTCTAGAAAAATCAGAAGCTCTAGAAATCCTGCTCTTGCATTTTGGCACAGCCATAGTTGGCTCTATCAATCCTTTATCCTGGGCTAGTGTTCTCTAGTTTGCATCACCTAGTAGCCCACTCCACTCATTGGCATCATCTGCCGAGCTACTGAGGGCTTCTGAGTTTGCAATTCCTGATGACTGCATCTGATGTGTTCACCCAAATAGAACACATTCTGTTGTGATTCTTCTGGAAAATGTATAGCCATAGTCAGAGCATGCCATGTTAGAGACTTATATCCTTGCAGTATAATTTAATAACCTCCTTATGTTTTCCTTTGTACTCATCTATTTTCTCAGGCATTTACCAGCTATGGAAGCATTTGGCAATATCTTAATGTGCTAGACTCTTTTCCTTGCCTGTTTTGAATAGCTGTGTCAGCTTTCTTACTGCGTACATGACTTTAGGTAACACAGATCTGCTGATATTTTCTGGTATACTTCATGGAAGTTTATAAAAGTATTGTCAGAAGTGATCGTGCTTTGATTAAATAAATATGCTATTGAGGAGTTAGGTACACAATTTAAATCCGGCATGAATAATTTGTTAGCATATCTGTCAACCTATATCAGTAGCTTTAAATTGTAGATACATTTGTGGAGGCACCATCCTATTTTGCACATTTGACAGCAGTAGCCGTTTCCTGAATGTATTTGACATTATTTTCTAGATTGTTTTAGGCCCAGAACATTTCCTGCAGACTGCTTATTACTTTATTGCTGAAAGTGGCAGCATGCATTTATTTGGCTTTTTGTTTTAGAATCAGCAGGCTATCAGTTGCTTTATTAATCAGATCCAACCTTGAGGATTATAACCACTGGTCTCTAGTTTATCTAATTGCTGCTGCTCAAAAACTGAGAAATCAGTAATGCAGTTATACCATCTCCCTTGAGGAATTATTGTTCCGAAGGACGTTCTCTTTGTTTTTGGGAAAAGAGAGCTTTCTGTTTTATTTTCTATTGAAGACGGTGCTAGGACACTTTCTAAATTCTGTTTTAGGGTGTGACCCCCGCAAAAGAGTCAGGCTGACTTTTCTTTACACATCACATATCTTCTGGTTCCTATAATTCAGAAAGGTTTTCTTTTCTTGTCTTTCCAGGGCTTTCCCTGACAAGCACCATTACATGTGCTATAAAATTAAAACTTCATTTGTTAACACACATACCATGGGGCTTATTGGTCCAGCAGAAAAGTCAATATTTCTAATTTGTTGCTTCTGGGTTTACGCCAATTTTGTTGTATACTAACAAACCAGCAAGGCCACAAAATAAACACTAACCTTAACCTATAAAGAAGGGAAAATGAAAATGAAAGTTAAAACAGTAAAAAAAAAAAATTACTTGGGAACCAGAGAGGTATGTGAAACAATTGGAGACAACAGAGTCATACCAGCCAGAACTGATTTTTTTTTTTAACTTTGGAAAATAAAACACCTTAAAACATTCAGAATTTCAGAAAAGAAGGTAAACATTTGAGTCTTCTTTTCTGTGAAACTTTTTTTCCCCTAAGCTAGGTGAGCTCATGCTAGCAGAAGACAAAGTTAGCTTCCAACCCAGCTTCAGCTCTTGTTTTCCTTGAGGTACTTCTCTTTCTGTGCCTTAGATTCTTCATTAGTAAAATGAGAGGTTGGCTGAGACTTAACTCTTCTACGATCAGTTCTTAAGTTCTACAATGCTGATTCCTAAGAGTTAAAAGCAAGTCTATATTCATATTCCTATTTTAACATGTTATTTTCAAGTGAGGAAAACAATGAAAAAAAAAAGGAAACAGCAGTAAAGATGGGAGTGAGAATTGCTAAAAAATTGGATTCTATCATTCATTTCCCTATTCCTTTGTGAATCATAAAAGTCACCTAGAGAAAATACCTAAAGAAAGGTGGTTCCAAACTCATTCTTATAATCCAACTTGCCCACCAAACAAAAACACATTGTTTTGCAGTTCTGCTTCTCTTCTAATCAATCATTGTTAAGGTTACCCTATGGTTGGGCCAGAGACAAATCCCATATTAAAAAGTAATATATGATGATAACAGAACACCCACTTGCAGTCCGGCTTTTACTTATGCTCATTCAATAAAAGTAAATGATCACAGCAAAGCCTATGGTGAAGAGTTGAAAACTCACATTCAGACCCTTCAGATATACAGTATCTTTTTTCTTATGCCCAGATTCCTTCTTCTGCTGATTTTACTTGGTATCACCCACACTATGAAAATGACAAAAAGTTTACAACTTCTTGTTGTTTGTGCTATGATGGGGAAAGACGGGCAGTGAATGGTAGAGTTACATGTATCTGTTTGGCTGAATGACTGAATTAATCACTCCAGTAGAATCAGACATAATGAATCAAAAATAAACAACCAGAAGGAAAAGGCAGGTCAGCTTGTATTAGAGGGCAAAGAGACAGTGCTCTCATGAACCTTATCTGAAGCCCAAGTCTCAGTCTCCATTCTCCTGTGGTGTCCCTTTTGCCATTAGGCTCTTGGCCCTTGTAGCTTTCCTGAAGTTCAACACTATGAAAGGGATGTTGACTAGGGTGGGCAATGGGTCACATCATCAGCTGCAAGTTAAGCTTCATAGCCTTCTTTCAGGTTAGAGAGGTAGGGAGAAGTAAAAAAAGAAGAAACAAAGATTAAAAAAAAAAATCTTTCAAAGAAAAGGCAAGGGAGCATATTTTGAGATAGTAGAAAACTGTTTGACTTCCACTTACATTGACCCTGGGCTGGGGAAGGGCTCGCACTTAGAGTTATGCACTGCTCAAAACCCATTGCAGCAAAAGAGCTGCAGAGGAGCAGGGCGCCAGTTTCCACCGATGATGGAGAAGTGGCTGCTGACGCTCCTCCTTCCAATGTCATCCATATTAAACTAACCAACAGAACTAATCAGCATAACTTTCTAAAGTAATTCAATGAGAAAACAAAGGGCAGTGTCCAGACTTTCCCTTACACAACGTACATAGTGTTTGAAATATAATCTCTCTGGGCAAACCTGCTGCGAAAGACTCAAAGGAAGTGGCTCTGCAGCAGCAACACTTTGAATGAAGGATAAATATCTCAGCTGTGGTTGCCGATTCACCCACAATGTCACTGGTCTAGATATGTTTTAAATGGCTCATATCCTTGCTTTACAAACGTGCCCCTTCTCTATGTCCAGGCTGAAGTTCTAACCATCATATTTGACCCTTTCCCTGTCCCTCATGGTCTAGAAACAAAATTATCTTGATCTAACTCTACTTTGTCCATCATGTTGTCCACCCTTTCTCTTCCTGAGATCCATATTCTAGGGCAAGAACTCTTTATCTTTCTTCTAAGCCCATTACAATAGCCATCTGTGTTCTGTCTGCTCAGAAGTTCTGCAGGCCAATCTCTATATGCCCAAGTCCTATATACTCCTTCTTTAAATACCATCCCATCTGTTATTCTGGCAGGATCCCTGGGTGAATGTAATCATTATTTCCCTGTACACTGCACATTCTTGTTTCTTTCCTCCATCATTTATTCCTTTATTCCTTGCATTATGGTATTTATGGATGTGCCCTCTAGTGAGAGCAAGGCATATGACTGATCCATTTGTTGGATCTGATTTTGTAGGGGCTTGGACCTAAAGACTTATTAATTCATTACTGATGGGTGAATGAATGAAGGAATGAATGGCTATAGGAAACATATGTGACAATGTGAATGAACTTCTCTATTTTATGCTAAAATGTTCTTCCTCCTTTATTTTCTATCTCAGTTGCTGGGATCTGTATCTGTCACTTATCATGATAACATAAACCATTTCTGACTCATCCTTTTCCTTCACAGCCTACATCTGATCAATTGCCAAATACTCTCAAGTGCATGCTGTCCCTTTGCCTTTCCATCTTCAGGCCTCCATCCTCTCTTGCTTGGATACAGCAAGGCTGCCTACTTGGTCTCCTGCCTTTGCTTTTCCCATTACATTCATTCTCCACCTAGGCACCAGAGTGATCTATGTAAAATGCAAAATGAACCTCTGCCACATCCAGGCTATCCTTTCTTATGGTTTCCCATCATTCAAAAATTATCTTTACATGGTATCAAGCACCCTCTTTGACTGGTACCTTGTTTACCTGTCCAGGTTCCTCTCTGAAGCCTGTTTCCCACTTGCTATGCGAATCATTACTTTGGTAATATTCACATACCTCCTCTTCTGTGTTGAAGGCCTGACCATCCACTGTCTTCCCACATCTATCTTCTAGTCATTCTTTAAGGCTTTACCACCTATAAAGCTATACCTGCACACTTTCACTCCCCTACCCTTATGACTGTGGATTCCCATAATGTCCTCTCATAATGCCCTCCCTCAACACATCTTGGTCACTGTGCTTACCACATTTGTTATAGTTTCCTGTTTAGAAGTTTGTCTCTGAGCTTAGCACTAAGGTCTCATCCAACTTTGGACACTGAAGAACTAGCACTGTGTCGATAACATCTAACAGGTGCTCAGTAAAGGTTCTCTGAATGAGTAAATATTAATATGAGATTGTATGAATGTAAATACCTAAACAGAGGCAATAAAATATGACCTTTATTGTTGAGAACCAGCAAAAACTAGAAAAAAATGACCTAAAAATTAAAGAGCAGATTAGACTAATGAATTAAACTGGCCTCACTGAGGGTTTTAGAATATGAAGTTGGGTAGGAGAGGTGGGGGAGTCAAGAGTGGACAGAAAGACATAAGCTTGAAAAGGCACACACCGTCAGTGGCCACTGAAGCCTTCCTAATGGGAAGTGACATGGTAGGTTTGCATTGTGTTCAGATTGCTCTGGTACCTGGTTGAAGGCTGAAGGTAAAGAGAAAGACGAGGAGTGGAAAGATCCATTGGAGATGCCAAAAACACTGAGGCAAGAAAACATGAGGACACTAATTAAAGCGTCAGTGGTAGGAAGGAAAAAGGAGGTGGGTTTGAGAAATATTTAGGATGTAGAACTGATAAAAATTATTGATTTGGGAAATGAAGAAGGGTGCTTATTTATTTGTCCTTCTTCTGGATTAACATTTGGGGAGATATTTGTTTTTATCATGGGAGATGACCAAGTCCTATCAAGCTCCTGGTGTTGGTTTAGTAGCTGAGCAACTGGTATCAATTACCACCCTCCCTGCCTCCCCACACAAGGCAGGGGACTAGATGCAACAAATCACACAGTTCTTAGTTTAGGTAAATGTGAAGCTTGGGAAAGACAAAGAAATATACATTAGCAATGAAGCATGCAAGGGTAGTGACTCTGCATAGATGAACCCTCAAAATAATCAACCTAAAGGGAAATACAGGTTGTTGTATTGTTAGTTTAGATGTTAACTATAGAACAGTTTCCCAACCAAAATTATCTTGAAAACTGGTAAACGAGTTTCTTTTATGAATCCCTAGACCTCTGTATCTCTGTGATTCCCTCTGAATCCCTGGACTGATGTAGTTGGGGTTTGGGGTGAGAAGTTGTTCTGAAGTATATTGACCCACTACTAACAAATCCTGGGATGGTTTTTGGTTTCAGTTCCTAAACGTGATTTTTAAATATATCTATTAAATTCCTTTTATCCAAATTGACCTGAACAGATTAAACTAGATCATACTTCAAAGTACCAAGTAAATAAAGAAGGAAACTCCCATTTTGGCATCTATTTGAAGAGTAACTAAAAACGGTGGTTCAAGATACCTGTATTATAATGGCAGAGAGAGACTGAGGGAACAAGCTGAAGATGCTGCTAAGTTCAGTTCTGATGCTTCTTTTATACTTACATCAAAATAAATCAAAATGTTTTTGGATGTTGTCAGGTGTTATTAGTGTGGAAACAATAAAACAATAGGAGGTATCCAAAGTAATAAAAAAGGACTATGGGACCAGTCCTAATCATAATCTAAATAATGGGAAATACAGTAAAACAAATGAACTGAAAACACGGAAAATACTCGACAGCATTCCAATTGAAAGAGGCAAGTATTACATTTTCTCAAATGATGTGAGCTTTTCCTGATTCGGATACTAATGCAAGCACAGCATTTTCTTCTTTGTATGTATGGGAAAGGCAGCCCTTTTGAGAGTTAGAATAGCTTTCAAGACTACTGATTTAAATTTCAAACTCTTGATCATAGCTGGGGAGCAAAGGTTTTTATCTTGGAATTGGAAATTGAGTTCTTTAGCTCTATACCAAGTGATAATATTAAGCTTTTTGTTGTATCCACCATGCAAGCCAAGTTCCCCACTGTGCTTTCAAAGCCACAGTGAATGAAACATATTTGGATTTGCTTATCAGGAAGAGACATTTAGAAAGACAATGCACTTGTCCTGCAAGACGGAGACTCCTGATGCTTTCAGATAGGCCTGTGGAGAGCTGCAAAATGGGCCCTAAAATCAGGCTGACATGGTCGCTTAACAAGCTTCAGTTTGCTCAGTAGGCTTAGTGAGTTTGCCCTGTCACCCACAGGGCTACTGATGGCAGCCGTCATAATTAGAACACATGAATCAAAAACACCAGGTGAAGACTTGCCTTAGAAGAAAGAAAAGGCAGATGGAGGGAATTACCATACCCTTTGACTATTAAGCTCTTTCAAGCAGCTGGATCACTGGCCAGGCCCGGCTGCATGGATGAGTCTGCAGTGCTATTTGCAGAAGTCTCACCCTTCCGAAAACCAAGCCTCCAAAATGGCAGAGGGGGCTGAAATCCAATTCACTGGAAGAACTAAAATCTCAGCCTTTCTCCCAACGTTTGGTAAAACAGGTAATAGTGTTTGCCTTAAAGAAATGCTTTTACGTGGAAAATGACTTGGCAGTCTTTTCACAGGAAGACTTCTGTAAACTTAAGGGATACGACCTTGAAAAAGCTTTGCTGAACTTTAATATGACTGGATTTTTTCCAACCTTTATGGGCTCTTGATTTAAAAATCTGCCTAACAAAAGCTCTGCCAGGAAAGCTGTTATTACAAAGATGTTTCTCGATAGGGAGAAGTGGGTTAATTGCAAGCTCTCCAGTAACATAAAGGAGGGTTTTGAAAACAAGTGCAAATTTGACAAAATGCTCCAACGTTGCTCTTATGGAAAAATACGATGAGGGAGAAACATTTGAAATGGCAAAATGTCTAACATAAATGGAATGCTATCAAATTTGGTGGAAGAGGTTATATGAGATTTCAGATAACTCATAAGCAATTGCCCATCTGACCTTGATATGAATACAGAAATCCATTAGCACTCAAATTTTCAAACATAATTGTGTACCAAACATATATATTTTTTTCTTAGCAATTTATGTTGACAGGACCTGGTTTAATACCACAATCTAGACTTATTTATGTTTATATCTTCTTTTCCACTATACTACTTTTCTGATTTGTAAATATAATTTGCAATGAAGAGTAGAACAGTAAATTATGAATTGGCAGGGAGGGGCTGATTTCCTTAAAGCTTTCGATGACTTGTACAGAAATTTAAGTTCCATTTTCAAAGCAAAATAAAAGCTTACAATGTATGCAAGAAATTTTAAGTTTCCCTGTTTACAAGCACTTGAAATGTTTTTCTTCTAACAAAGTTAATTTGCCTTGACCTTAAGAACTCGAGAAATATCACACTATATATTTATGACTTAAATAACATTACTTAATTTGAATGATTTGGGATTATTTGGAAAGTAAGATTTTATAAAACTGAATATGTTTAAAACATGTGCACATAAACCAAAATGCAGAAGGCAACTCTGCTCAGAAACACTGTTATGGTATAGACTAATAGACATCTTTACTGAATCCATCAAAGAAATTACAGAGAAAATTGCTTTTCTGTCCACATATCCAAAGAGTGGCAGTCCCTGGAGGACACATGCCTTAATTTTGCCTATTAAGTAAATGAAAATTCTTGAGATTCCACAGAGTCAATCAAAAACACAACAGTACCCATTGCCTACTTTTATTTTAGTACCAGTCAGACTAGACATTTCTCTGTCTGATTTGAGCTTCATTTGGAAGCAATTAACTATTTTATATTAGATATAATAAGGTTCTCTAGTGCATGGACCACATTTTCCTGCATCAATTGTTTAAGGCTTAATTGAGTAAAATTGCATTCACACTCAACATAGCTCCAAATGATGACCGATTCCTTATTGTTGAATGCAGTTTCCCCTCTCACTCCTTAAAAGGCATTAGACAGTAAAGGGAGTTAGGGGCTAAGGGTAGGCCAAAAATGAATTATTTTAATCTTTATTTTACTTTTCAGATATTTATATTTATGCAGCAACATGGTCAAAATCACGGTAAGTACCAATAGTTTACGTAGTGTTTACAAACACTACCCCAGATGCCCAACTTTATCTTCATATTTCATTTTGAAAAAAATACAATTTATGCTTACTGTTTGGGATTTAATTTTTGCTATTATGAATAAAATCATTGGAGGTTAGAAATAGAAAAATTATTTTGCCTTTCCATTATTTCCTTAAGGGTGAAACAGAGAAGCATTTAAGAGGTTTTATTAAATGTATCATGTAACTGTGGTAATTAAAACAATAAAGACCCTGGAATAAAGAGACCAGAATCTTGAGTGGCCAAGGGGGCCCATATTTTTTGCAAACAGCTTTGCTGAAGATGTGATTTGTTTTATAAAAGGTGGTTTGTCCACCACCGTGCAGGTTATTTTGCTCCTGAGCCTTAAAAAAGTACTCATTTGAGATGGATGCCTTCCCAGGATAACTGGCTTGCTCCTTTGGGTTTTCAGGGTATTCTATATATGCCCCCATTAAAGCATTTATCACATGGCCATGCAATCATCTGTCAACAGACTTATGTCTTCAACCAGATTCTCAGATTCTGGAGGACAGGAGCCAGGCTTTACTCATGTTTGAAACTTAGGATCACTACAGAATGCAGCCCAGAGCAAGCAGGAAAGGGTAACTTGCCTGTGACATTAGAAATCCCCACTGTGGAAGATGCTCAGTGAGGGCTGAGCCTGGCCTCCCTGTGCCCAGTTCATGAGTGTGGACTAAGAAGAATTCAGTCCAGCCTAGAAACATTTATCGATACTGGAAGCCTCGATGTTTATTTGTCATTGCCTAGAAAATACTGAGAATTAACTAAAAAAGGCTTATTCTGCAGGGTCTGGCTTGAACTGTATGTCACAGGTAGATGAGCTGCTTTCCATTTTCTTTGTTTCTTTAAGAAGTTTTTTGCTTGTTTCGATTCATAAGCAGTAAAACTTGCATTTGTTTTTCCCTTTCTCTCCTTAAGGACAGAAGTCACACTTTTTAAGCTCCATTACTTGAATCTAACCATGGACAAAACCTAAGATATAATGCTAATTGATGATACATACAATGCAGTTAATTGCTGTAAGAGTTAGCTTCTAAAATGCACCACGCTGTAGACAATTTTTGAAAATGTTCATGGAAATGACTTTCCATTTACTGTTGAGTAAATCAACTTGTCTGCCCTGAGTGAAGGAGGCCCCTTCATATGCCACTCCAGCAGTATCCCAGCGGTGCTCGGCCAGTACCTGCCCCATCCGAGCACCACAATGAATAACAGTTAGGGATTGCAAGGGTGGAGCTAGCAGAGTTCATTCTGCTCCATACTGATTCAGTAAGATTAAAAGATGGGAGGCGCTTTTTGTACCTTAATATGAAGTTCAGTGTTGGTGATCGAGCTGGATGGCTTTGGGTTTTGATTCTGGCTTCTGTCCTTTCTAGCCGTGTTTCCTTGGGCAAAATTTGCATTTGTAAAGTTGGGATAATCCTAGTGACATATCTCATAGGGTTATTATGAAGATTAACCAAGGTGACATATGCAAAGTTCTTTCCTCTGTACTCAGCATATGGCAAGCGCTCTTTAAGCAGTTGCCTGGATGATAAGGAAGAAAACAAGAAATCGACCATTTTTTAAGCTCTTATTCTCCAACTAGTGCTGGATACTTAACATACATTATTAATAATAACCACCCAAGGTCAGAGGCAAATAAGGGGATGATAAGGATTCCGATTTAGAAGTACATGATTCCCTAGTTAGTGCTTTTCTCTAATTTAAAGAGGACGAGAGGGCATGCCACATGGTAAAGGTAATTCTTATTTATTACAACATTCCTCAATACCTAGGACTCCTTTTCAGTCAAAGCAGGTTTATCTCCGTGCAATTTTGCGATATTTTAGGGTTGTGATGGGGCACAATGCCTATTATTGCCACACATGCATACACAGCAGGCCGTATCTGTATAGGTGACTGTTTAAAGTTTTTAGGTACAACATTAATAATCAATTATATATACACATACAATTTTTAAATAGTAGATAGAAGAATTGGTTGAGAATTCAACTGGTGTGCCATATTCCCCCTGTTTCTCAGGGTTTGGCATAAGTATGGAATCACAAAAGTGGAGTAATGTTGGAAATTGTTTTTCTTTTCCTTATGTTTACATTCTTTGTAATTGCCGTTTCTTATGGTTTAACAGGAGAATGGAGTCACAGACTTTAAATGATCAAATCAGATATAGTCTTTCCCTTACTCTGTAGAGTACTTCTTATCCCTCATTACATTATTTTATATCCAGGAATTTTTTCAATTATGAATGATGATGAAGAATGCGTATTTTTGCTTGTTAAGGCAAACTGTCTGCCTATTCCCTAATAAGATGCACAAAGACCATTGCACTTTACTCGTAAACAGAACGCATCTGTGTATGTGCATGTGAGGGAGAGCAAGATATGGACATGTTCCTATATGTGAATGGGTGTAAATTCAAGTGAAATTTGAACCAAGTGTTGGCAGTATGCCACAGTGGGCTTACCTCTTTTTGGGTTTTGAACCAATGGGGACAGAGCCCTGTGAACCATGAGGAGGCAGTTAGAAAGTACCAGTGATGTGCTGGGGTAGAAGCACCTGATCCAAACACTGGTCCAACTGCAGGAAGCCATACCTTGCTGCATTCTGGGTTCATTTCCCAAGATTTCCAAAATGCCTCCCTTTGCTTCAGAAAAATAAATTCACCTATTACCTAATTTATTACCTAAATAGCTGCTATCTGAATGAATTAATTTATCATCATCTGCCCATCAATCTGCTTATTCTTCCTTTCCTTACTTTCTACATGCCATTCAAATCATCTCGTGTTTCCCAATTCATGCTTCCTGCCATTCAATATTCACCTCAGAACTCTCCTCTAAGCCTTTTCGCACTAATTCCTCTTAATTTTTGTCACTCAGCACTTGGGCACATCCTCTTTGCACTTCTATCCTCATTTTATGCTTTATCATGAAGTGTTCTGAATATTCATTTGTATTTTCATTAAATTATTTCAGGAGTGCTTATCATTTCTCAAAGCACATTTTAAATTTCTAAGACAAGTTGCGGCCTTTTCAATCTAGTTTTTAAACAATTTATTTCCCACCCCTTTTGGATTCTATTATGATTAGCCTAAAAACCCAGCAATAAAAGTTAGTTGAATGGACTTAAAAATGGTGATATGGGCAATGGAAGAGAATACATATTTTCTAAATCATGGATTATCATACTGGAATGATTGTCTCTTGGCTTGAAATGCCACAGCCTTTGTGAGAAATTGGCAGGGAGAGTCTATCTACATTAGAGAAAGAGGAAAATCCTCCCAATTAAATAAAAATGGCAAAAATGAAGGTACTGAAAAGTTAAAAACAATGAACTTGATGTCTAGGAACTCGAAGGAGAAAATGACGGGAAGGGACAAAATCAAAGAAGTGGAATTCTTTCCAACTGATTTCACAAGGCTCCAATAACGATAAAACAAAAACAGAACAGAGATAAAGAGACATGAAAACTCTTTAACAGTCTTATCTGTGAATATAAGACAGACAAACCTTACACCATATAATAGCAAATTGAACCTAGGAATATACTGAAAAAATGTGATGATTATGTGGGTTTTATTGTAGGAATGCAGGGAGAATGCAATATTAAGGTGATTTATTAATATAATTTATATTGAGGAGTATAAAGATAAAATCATGTAATCACTTTTATAGCTATTTAAAAAGGCTTTGATCAAACTCACTTTCTATTCCTGATTAAAATAAAAACACAGGAAGGAAAATTGTTCCTTAAGTAATAAAGGGCATGGGTCAGAGAACAACACTTTGCTTAGCAGTAAAATAATAGAAGCATACCCATTAGAGGGAAGAACAATGAAAGGACAGCGAATATCATAGCCATCATTCTTTACGGGTCTCAATTACTTAGCCAAAACAATACAAGAAAAATAAATTTTAAGTAGAAATACTGAACACTATACTTAAATTTCAATTTTTAAAAATTCCATTATTTTATAAAGAAAAATCTGATAAACTATTTAGAAACAATAAAAGAGACTGCATTTTAATATACTGAAAATGTATTAAGAAAATAAGTTGGTGCAAGGAGACTCAATCAATGAGTCCACCACTACATCTGACTCAAATCTTTTAATAATCTTAAAAATTACAACAGATAGAAAATTTCTGGGAAGATGGCCGAACTAGAGCGGCTCAAGATTAGCCCTACTACATGGAAAGGTTGGAGAGGGGACAGGAGGGCGACTGAGGCAGCAATTTGGGAGTGCGGCTGATCTGGGAGAGCCTTCTGTACCACATTCGGCAGCCCTGGTTGCAGAGGCCGAGGAACTGAGAGGCAGAAGGCTGGGGCCTGGCACAAAGGTGTGGAGCCCCTGGGAGGGCAGGAACAGGAGCGCAGGACTAGGAAATAAGCCAGGCTGCATTCCTTGGTCATGCTACCCTCACCAGCGCAGCCCTGTGACTGGCAACTCACCCCACACCCCACGCACCTGAACACCTTCACCTGCTC